>JACXGK010009610.1:0-12460 GCA_016801125.1 Novumbra hubbsi
GTACACCACTTCTGTCCAGATCTTATAGGGCTGTGAGTCCCACATGACACCCTATTCCCTATAGGGTACACCACTTCTGTCCAGATCTTATCGGCCTGTGAGTCCCACATGACACACAAGTATGCCCACGGTTGTCGTCTAAATTCTTGAGGGAATGTAGGAAATGTACTGATGATCACTGGGACGTCGTACTTCTTTCATGGGCTTTTTATTTTGTCTTTAAAGTGCTTTGAAGGAGCTTGAACAGTCGGGTGTGTATTTAGAATGTAATTATGGTGATTTAATGTAGAAAACCAGCAGCAAGGCTGTCGATTCTCAACACTGTGGAGGAAATCGTACAAATAAAGAGGCCTTGGACCATAGAGACCAAGATGTTTCCCAACTTGCGCCCGATTTCCTAGTTAGAGTGCTGTATTTTAGACAGCGCCCTTTGGTGCTCCTTGAAACACACCTCAAGACACCTTTCACACCAGCTGTTCCTTGTCCTCTTTAGAAACTAACATGGGTGGTTTCCTGAACACAGGTTAAGCCTGGCCTTACCCCAATGATCTCAATTACGTTCCGGAACTAGGTTTAATCTCTGTTCAGAAACAAGCCTAAATTATAAGGGCTTGATCTGTAACGTATTGGAATGTGACAAACATAAATTTGTTACAGGCTTCAGAGAAATTAAATATGTTTTTATTCTAGTCAAGGAGAGGTGACACTCAACATTCCTTCTTTTTTTGTACAGGCTTAGTATGTAATTAAACTTCCTACTTAATTTTGTGTAATTTATTTGTTTAAATTTGATATTGGGCATTTTTTAATACAACGTCCTCACCTGTCCTAGCATTAACCACAAATCCGATCTGAATTGGCCAGATATCTTCAAAATGTCTTCCGCTGGTAAAACTACTGTAGCATGAAATTAAATCAACACTTGGCATTTAGTAATTTCTACCGTGTGTTGTTTCAGAAAATGGTTTACTACTGGAAAGTAGTTATATAGCATGTTTTTATGAGCTAGAAGGGATCCTTATTATATTTGTTAGATGAAAATAAAAACAATGTATAATTTGATAGAGTCTTGTCTTTTCTGTAACCAAACACTAACATGTACTGTAACTACCTAGCTATCCGTACGAGTAGCAAAACACTGTACTGAAGAGAATTTAAATGGATGTGACAACAACAGCAGTCAGTGCACATGGCCAAGTTGATTTGGATGAAAGCATCTGTCAAACAGGATGGCACAAGTAACACATCTGGTGTCATATTTCTCCAGGGGATGGAGTCTCATTAGTATGGGGACCAGCAGTACAACATTCCAAGATGACAACACTACTACAGCTTTTCATTTTAAAAGTCAGCAGGCTCTCTTGGCCAGAGATCCTTTGGACTGATTTAATGGGTTTAATGCCTTGTTGAAAGCACAACATGTGATCATTCCATACAACAGACGTTAATATGACACTTGGCTGAGCAAATACACACATAAATATAGAATATGAACACATAGAATATGAACCCATTCCTTGGTTTACCAACACAGATTTGTGACATGAAAACATCCCTGTTGATGTTCTCCTAGTGGCACAAAACACATCAATGGAAAATCATTTGTAGAAATACAGACATCTTGCTAATTATAATTCCACGGAACATGCCAACAAAAATACACAAGTTAGTATAATGATTTGACAGGACTCCACCTCCGGTCAGACAGGCTGAAAAAGGCACAATGTCACCTGTTTAAATGGCGAGACTGATTGTTTATAGTGATCCGTAGTGGATTGGAAGCATGTGAATATAAACAGCTTCTCCACTTTGATGCACCGTCCCCCAGAATCCTAAACATTAGTGGAGGAAATATTAAACTGACCCAGGACCAATTCTAGGGGAGTATACACAACACACCACCGAAGGTGGGGCTAGATGTTTTATTTAACCACCTATTGTCTACATGGACTTTATGTCCAATTAAACTGGGAATGTCAAGGAAACTGAATAAACGGTGGATGTGACCGGTGACACTGAGAGTCAACAACGTCCATGTCACCAATAAGAAACAGGTTGGGCTGCAGGTCAAAGGCAGAAATAATGTGAGAAATGGAAACACCCAAACACATTCACTCAGGCTCCAGTGAGAGGTTGTGACCTTAGGTGCAGCTCTGGAATCCACTTGCTCCCCCAAATCACGACCATGACTCTTAAGACCGACCCCAAATCCTATTAATTGGGCCCCTTCACAAACAAAAAGAATACAATATGATCTAACAGGTAATGAGGTAACAGAATAGAAAGTCAAACTATTAGTAGTAGGTTTATGGACAGTGGATCAAACCCCTCCTGGAACAGGGTTGGGCAACGAGGAACAGAGGACAGGACCCCTCCAGGGGTAGGGAACAGAGGACAGAACCCCTCCAGGGGTAGGGAACAGAGGACAGAACCCCTCCAGGGGTAGGGAACAGAGGACAGAACCCCTCCAGGGGTAGGTAACAGAGGACAGAACCCCTACAGGGGTAGGGAATGAGGGAGCAGTTGGCTGCCATTGGGTGCACTGAGAGAGACAGCCCTTGAATGTGTTCCAAATCCCTACCCTACTCCCTGAAGTGTGCACTTGCTCATTTCTCCATATGCATTTAAAAGCTCTGGTATGGGGTGGAAACAGAGTGGCAGAGTGGACACTTCAGGCATGAGGTGGTTAGAACCGTACAGCCCCTCCCTCTCCTCCTCCTCCTCTTCCTCTTCACAGCTCATCTTCAATATGAGTCCTGAAGGCATCCCCGGTCAGTTTCTCCTGGGCCTCCTTCATTCCAGACACGACTGTGGACGGAGACGGGACACAACAAAGCCGTTTGAGGTTGCTTCCCAAATCCTAACCATGTCTACTTTTGCTCCTCCCGTTGTATGGAGTCTTACCTTGGTCTGCGTTGCTGTAGAAATACTTGTAGTTGGGGTTTCCATTTCTGTTAGTGATCTCTGGGTGGACTTTTCCACTTGGGTCTGATGGCAAATGGAGAAAATTAACAAAGCTGGAATCATGGGGGGCGAGTTGAGAACAGATGCGTTTGGTTTAATGTTGGTCTTACCTAGGAACAGTATCCTGGGGATGTATCCACCATCAGGGCTGTACGCAGCATCTTTAGGTTCCTCCTCATCCTGAGGGCATGAAGGGAGGTCAGCATGATCAGCATCTTTAGAGGGTAAGTTAAGAACCTTGGTAAACTGTCCATTTAACATGCTCACCTCCAGGTTGACCATTATGAAGTTGTGGGCCAGCTCAGAGATCTCCTGAGACTCCGCGAACTTGGGCTTCAGAGCTAAAGGAAGGAAAACAGATTGGACACCATGATGATGAGGGCGTGGCTCTTCCTCACATTCTGAGACTGGAAACAGCTGCAGAGGAACTGGGAGGTAAAGACAGGAAGGTTACCTTTGCAGGCACCACACCAGGTCTTGTGGATAATGATCATCAATGGCAGTCCACTGAAACAGACAATGTTAAACTTTAGAACCATCTAAACAACAGTGTTAAACTTTAGAACCATCTAAACCACAGTGTTAAACAACAGGACTTCTAAACAACAGTGTTAAACTACAGGACTTCTAAACCACAGTGTTAAACTACAGGACTTCTAAACCACAGTGTTAAACTACAGGACCTTCTAAACTACAGTGCTAAACTACAGGACCTTCTAAACAACAGTGCTAAACTATAGGACCTTCTAAACAACAGTACTAAACTTCAGGACCATCTAAACAACAGTGTAAAACTACAGGACCTTCTAAACAACAGTGTAAAACTACAGGACCTTTTAAACAACAGTGTTAAACTACAGGACATTCTAAACAACAGGACACTAATGAAGCATGATGGATCTTCTTCCAACAGGACAGTGGACTTGTGTGATCCAACCTGGCTTCTGCTTCCTTCCTGCCGTCATCCAGACTCCTCCAGTGGATGTTTTCTCCAAACCCTGAGAGTCACAGCACAGATAATATCCAGTTAAATTGATTGATTATACAACTAGAAGAGCAGTAATGAAATAATGAAATGTCATCAAAGAAAAAGGAGGTCCCTCCCACTTGGGCAAGATTCCTAGAAAATACATGTTTGTCTTTACTCTCAGAAAAATCAAATCAGGTAGTGTGAGACTTTATGTAGCTGGTCTTTGGGTTCCCCTAACGCATGTTGCTCCATGTAAATTGATGATTTCACAAAGCGACGTGTCGTTCAAATATAACAGTATGTTTGCAGTATGACCGTTAGAGGGTGGAAGTTTCATTTTGACAAATATTCTTTGTAATTTTCCCAAGACGTACATGTAAAAACTTAAACAGTTGTTCTGGCCAATAAGTTTCTCTCATCGTTCTTATTCTAAATAATTACATTTTCAGGAGGTTTCCATATTAACTGGTCACGTCAAGTAGCCTATCACTGGGATATTAGGTCGCGTTTCAGTTTACATGTGGAGAATGTTAACTGCGTACTGAGTCAAGCTTTTGAGTGTTGTAAGGCGTGGATTTTTCTGACGTCTTTTTTTTTAAGAGTGAGAGGACTGTTGCTGTGTTATATTACCTAGCAAAGCAATAGTCACTTTAACTTGATCTGATGGTGTTGCAACAAAGATTCGTATGCTAACGTTAACGAACTAGCTTCCAGTGCTCCTCCAAGCAAGGCTTGACTCGCTTACCTCTTGAATTCCCTTCAGCTGCAACCTTGCGAATATTAGTCAGAGAAAGCAGAACATACGAGGAAATAAAAGCAATATTCAAAAAAGGGGACAGCATCTTGGTGTTTGAGTCGGCCTTACTTCCAAAAAACAAGTGAACCGCTCTGAGAAAAAAAAACACCGGACGTGATGTTCAGAAGGACCGGATAAAGTTCGAACATTAAAATAAAAGCAAAGGTTCCCACCACTGAGGTTCCCAATTTACATTCTGCGTTTCAAACTATTGACTTGAATAGAATAATTTAATAGGAGAAAATGTTATATTAGTACGGGCAACACAAATGAGCCCTACTCCCATCCCTAAGTTTCAGACCATATAAAACAGAAACAAAAATCCCCAAAATAAATTATTACTTATAACGACGCAATTATTATATCTGGGGATATATTATTGAGCTCACATATCGTTAGAGATGTTATTGAGTTGCAAGACACCTATGTCAGTAGTCCCCCCGTACAGTCTCTTAGGTAAATGACACTTATATTGCGTCTATACAATATGTAGCTATTACATAAAATAGAACGATTACTTAGTCGATCATAAAAAACACTAAAAGGACACGCCAAAAATAGTTCCTCCTAGCGGTGAGAAAAGTCTTCTGGATTCGCCATCATAACTAACCGCGTGCTTTCCAGTGCTGCGTTTCCAGTAGATGTGCTGCTGTCATCTTATGTGGGTACAATTGGTGCTGTGGTCAATCCATTTACCGACGCTGTCTTAACACAGGTAAGTTATCCTTCAGCCCCAAAAGTACGTACTGCGTGACAGATAACAGCCTTAAAACAGTAACAGATTATTCTTTAAACGTACTTTTGTGTTAATTGCCATGCCAGGTAGCCAACTTTAGCTTCCGTAGCTAGCTTAGCTCATGCAGTAGCCATCAGCTCGTATCGTAACTCGGTAAGAAAATGCTAATGTTTTGTCCTTCGAGGAATATATTAAACAAAGGGAACGTTTGTATGTCGGCTAAATGACAAGCCGTTAACAAGCTTACCGTCGTGGCTGCTGTGTCCCACATTTGCTTGTTAACTAGTAGCTAATTCATTAGCAATGTTGGCTAGGTAGCTTTGTTGACGACATGCTTTGGGGGGTACCTAACTGTCTGTTTTCGGCTTGTATTTATGTGAGTCAATGTTAAGAGTGAGTAATTGGGAATGGAGCACCTCATGTTTCTTGAGGTCCAAATACCCAGACTCTGTAAAACTTGTTATTTGTCTGGGTTAATAACGAGTTAGAATCTAAATGACTACCTCACCTGTCAGCTTAACGTAACTCACTTAGATTGCAGCTAGGTTAACTCAATGCGCTGGTTCAGCCAGGATAAACTTGTTTGGAGGTAGTAGAATAACTCAAATGGATTATATTATTTAAGTAGATTACATGGGCCACATCTGACTAACAACTCTTCCATTGACTTATCTGTTGTAGATAAAGCCATGAATCAAGAGAAACTCGCCAAACTTCAGGCCCAGGTCCGGATAGGTGGAAAGGTAAATAATTTCTGCACTCTTGACTGCAATGACAACGGAAACAATTCCCTAGTCTGTCTTCCATAACTACGCTTGTGATGTGAAGTCAGACCGTCTGGGCTGTAGGCAAATCAGTCGTTTTAATATCCTAACTGCCTGGTTGCGTTGGGTTCACAGCAAATTGAAGAAGTAATTTGAATTTTAAAAAAAAGTAGAGTGAATTTACATTCACGCGTTGTGCAAAATACTTCCTTCTTGTTTTACAATTTGAATGTCAGTGGACTTCAGTCAGTCAATCGCATAAAGCTCTTTTTTTTTAATCAGCAAATGTCACAAAGTGCTTGTACTGATACCCGCCTGAGACCCGAGAGAGCAAAAAGAGTTAATGTAGTAGCCTTCCATTCTAATAGACCTCTGCCCTACTGCCTGACCTAAAGAGTTAGATGTCAAAGAGCAGCTGCCAGTGCTTTTTCCCCTGAGCTCAGCAGTCCTTTCATGGGCAGATGCTTTGGCCCATTCAAACAGGCCAGACTAGGGGCCCATGGGCTTTGTCTCCATTACTGTTCACTGGGTCTTTCTGCTAGGCTGTTTCCCATGTCCACCACCAGATGGCACCCTCTGCAATCAGGATATTACTAACCTATTACTCAGAGAGCTTGCTCAAAATCCCCAGGGTGTTTTTATGATTTTAAGTCTGGTTCCTAACCTTCACTTTTAAATCTACTTTAAACACAAGATCCTGTGTTTGAGTGTGATTCTGTGCTGTGGGCCCTGCATTGGTCGCCTGTTGCCCTCATAAATGCAGTGATTCTATCTGTTCTATGGCTCTTGTACCATTTCTCTGTGTGACGTCACAACCACCTGTTGTTGTTGCCAGGGAACTGCTCGCAGGAAGAAGAAGGTGGTCCACAGAACAGCCACAGCTGATGACAAGAAACTGCAAAGCTCCTTGAAGAAACTGTCAGTGAATAACATTGCTGGAATTGAGGAGGTAAGGAATGATCACTCTGTTTGTGGTGGTTAACAGACGTCCCATTGGAGGTTTTGACTTCTGTCCAGTGACCTGCTGAGTTAAGCTCCCCTCCCTGTTGACGTTCTCCAGGTGAACATGATAAAGGACGACGGCTCTGTGATCCACTTCAACAACCCCAAGGTGCAGGCTTCCCTCTCTGCCAACACGTTTGCCATCACCGGCCACGCCGAGAACAAGCAGCTGACGGAGATGCTTCCTGGTATCCTGAGTCAGCTGGGGGCCGACAGTCTCACCAGCCTCCGCAAGCTGGCCGAACAGTTCCCACGCCAAGGTGGGTGAAGTGGACACGCACACACACACTCTGACTGCACGGAACCCAACGTTCATGTGACTGGTTTAGATCAGCTGACCCGGAAACGTGTCTCTGTTAGAAACTGCAGAGCAGGTGATGTGATAACGGGCCTCATTTAATGGTTGTTTCCTCCCCTCCTCGTTTGGCAGTGCTTGACAACAAAGTGATCAGTAAACCAGAAGATATTGAGGAGGAGGATGATGATGTTCCAGGTATGGTTTGGTACAAGATGGCCAGGTTTTTGCTTTGCTGTTTGGCTGTTTTGAGGAAGGTTATCTTAGTCTGGTTTCAGGCTAGTGTTTTTCAGTTTAATGTCTTGTTAGACCACACTACACATGTTCCAAAGTAACTCCATGTTTCCTCTCCACAGACCTCGTAGAAAACTTTGATGAGGCGTCCAAGGACGAAGCCAACTAGTAGTCCATCTCCCACTCCTCCACCATAACCCATCGGCAACCCCCCTTCCTCTCTGTCATGTGGATTCAAACCGGGGCCTGTTCAGTGTTTGCGGAATGTTCAGACAGAAATGTGCTACGTAGAACATACACCAGTGTCTGTAAGATAGAAAAGGTTGGGAATCTTGACTGATCTATGCATCCTTCAGTTTCTCTGCAATGTTCAGAATGTTTCGCATCGTTACTGAATATTCCTCAGACTTCAGTTCCGCGGCCCAAATGGCACCATGTCCTCTATGTAGTTCTCTTCTCACCAAGGCCTACAGGGCTGTTTAAGAGATGTACTATGTAGGGGACAGGGTGTGATTTGTGGAGGCATAGATCGTCTACCATGGTGGATCTGTTGTTTCAGGAACAATGACATTGTCCAGTATTTTAACCTCAGGGAACCCAACCGTGGGTTCCATATGGATGGCTCCCTATTTCTCCCCAGTACTGCACTTCTCTTGACCCGGGTCCATTGGTATATTGTAAGACATAGTGCCCTATCTGTGGGGAAAGGGGAGCCTTTGGGACTCCACCCTAGTGTACCGACTGACCGCCACCCTCCAATACATGTCTGGTGTTAACAGGCTGCCGGATGTCCAAAATGGCCCCCTTCTTTTATAGTGCACCCCTTCTAACCAGGGACCACGGAGGTGCAGTCATGAGTGGTGCACTTCAATGACCTACTGCAGCCATTTTGGACATTGACACTGCAGCAGTCAGACCGTATCTAAAGGCTTAACTAGCCCCCTACAGTGGGAGGGTTGGTGTCACTGGTCATATTTAAGTTTTCATTTTGCTCTTTATTAAAAATTAAATAAATGTGATTCATGAGTTGTATTTTGTTGTTATTAGATTATTAGGAATCTTGTTCAATCCTTTAAATCTATTCTTTATATACACTGCGGAAAGAAGTAAGGGGACTCTTAAATCCCACCTTGGGTCTCGATCAAAATCTTTGCAGTATGTTGTGTAATTTGTTGACAACTGTCAATAAAAACCAATATCGCCAAGTAATGGATTCAAAACTGAAAATCAAAGTAAATATTTGTTTACCTACACATATATCATGGCTACTGTTTACCGACACATATATCATGGCTACTGTTTACCGACACATATATCATGGCTACTCGATGTGCCTCACGTGTCTGTCGGGGCTTCTGATTATAGGATGTCTGTCGGGAGATCTCCCAAACAAGACTAGAGACCTATTCTGTACACTGCTTCAGACCAGAGACCTGTTCCCTATATAGCACACTACTTTAGACCAGAGACATATTCCCTGTTATAGTACACTACTTTAGACCAGAGACATATTCCCTGTTATAGTACACTACTTTAGACCAGAGACCTATTCCTTAAACAGGACTGTGGATTTTGTACCTTTATTTTCTGACATTATTCTAGTGCTCTGCTTTAAAGTGCTCATTTATATTTAGAAAATAAGGGCTTAAGCTTATTCCAAAGTTGTGTGTGGTAAATATTGGGGTTGTTTGGAATGGAATCCTATTTATTATATAATGCACTATTTCAGACCAAGGCACTGAGGATATGGTCAGAGGCAGTATTATGTACCAAGGTTTCACAAGATATATAAATATCTTTAAAGGGTAGCATAAGGTTGGGGCCCCATATCCTTAGGACATAATACATTAAAGCATAATAAGCTAAGTCCCCCCCCAACCTCGAGCCACCGCCCAGGAGAGTAAGTGTGAGCTACCACGTCGAAGGAAACGCAGCTCACATTGTCTTAGTCTTGTCCTGGCAAACAGGTTATAACTAGTGTTGGGTATGATAAGTGGCGTACAGCTGGCTAACAAGTTATAACTAGTATTAGGTATGATTAGTGAGGTACGGCTGGCTGACAGGTTATAACTAGTATTAGGATTGATTAGTGAGGTACGGCTGGCTAACTAGTTATAACTAGTATTAGGTATGATTAGTTAGGTACGGCTGGCTAACAGGTTATAACTAGTATTAGGTATGATTAGTGAGGTACGGCTGGCTAACAGGTTATAACTAGTATTAGGTATGATTAGTGAGGTGCGGCTGGCTAACAGGTTATAACTAGTATTAGGTATGATTAGTGAGGTACGGCTGGCTAACAGGTTATAACTAGTATTAGGTATGATTAGTGAGGTACGGCACATCAGAGGAAACACTGCTCACATGGTCTCAGTCCTAGCCAGGTCGGGTTAGGTTGGAAGCGCCCTGCCAGAGATACCGCCCCACTGTGGCACAGGAATAACCCTTATAAGTTGATTACCTTCCCCTGGACGACGCCAGCCCAGGATGTGCCACTCTACCGTACCCACCGGCCACAATCAGCAGTGGCACGACCAGGCTCGAACCCACGGCCGTAGCAACCAAGCAAGTGAATAGACCACTGTGCCAAAAACAGGGACATTGCCAAATCTTTATTTCTAATACCTCTAGGACAGGGGTATTCAAATCCTACCCTACAAGCGCTGAGTCATCTACTGCCCCCAACCTGGTGTCCCTGCTTAGAGGGCTGCAATGAAAACATTTGGTGGGACTTGTTTCAAGGTCCAATACCACATTTCAATACCACTGCTCTAGGTTATCAGTATGACACTTGAATCCGTTCTTCCTTATGATTTTCTTTAAGATAGATTGCCTCATACAATTGCTTGTTAGGCACAGCTTTGTTCAGTTAGTTTGCAGTCAGTTACTCAGACACAGCAGGAGAGGGAAATGTAGTAGAAGTACTAAATTTACAGTAGAAGTCCTAAATGTTCTCTATACACCATTGAAAATGTGCAGAAAAGCAGGAAAGGACCCTGAAAAATATCTCTACAAAAGAGGGTGCCAAAATGTTTTGCCATAAAAAATGGGCCCCCCAATCAAAGCCCCGGCTCTGAGAAAGGGGTGCCGTTTTGGTTGAAACCGACCCTGCCTGACCGCTGAGCTGCATTTCCTCTGGATCAAAGTGCGCGGTGCTACTGTGTGCCCGGCTCTACGGTGCTGTTGACTGGAAAAGCCATCTCGCAAGGTTATAAAACAAATGCCATCTTGGCTCAACCGACGAAAGCGTTGTCAGCAGTCACAGGTCGGACGGTTTGAGCCAAGATGTCGCCGCTTCGCTGCTGCAGCTTCTGTAACCTTTCCCCATGTTAAACCTTGGGGGAGGAGGGATTCTTGAGTGCTGTCGCACAACCATTACTTTCCGACTTCTGCTGTTCGAGTCTGGCAACAGCTGAAGTGTGCCTGGTGTGCTTCATATACAAGGGGAGACTTGTAACATAATATTTCACTGACGATTTTTGTAGTAGCCGAGCATGACTGAGAGAATGACGGATACTAGCGGAATGATTTCGTGGCACTACGCGTGAAGACGGGGATTCCACCAGTGAGTATAAGTAGCCTGGCTAATGGCATGCATTTGTTTTCCATGTAATCTTAGATCTGGTAGTAGACGCAGGCACTCGCGTTGTGTCCAAACCCCTGCATTTGTTTTTGATTGTTCCTTGCACTCTGTAACTTCGCGTATTGAATTGAATCTTTCACAGGCAATCTGAAGATGGTGCATTTGACAATTTGTAGCATCTCCCTACTTTAAACTGTGGGCTCTCGTTACCGTTACACTGTAGCTCCGACGTTGTGTAGCTCACACAAACAACATTAGCCAAACAAGCTAACGACAAATAAATAACGACATTTTATCGCTTGTCGTTTTTTTTGCAGTCGAAAACAAATTCTGTCTGTCAACTTGTTCAAAGAGGAATTGTGTACAGATGGCTTTTTGTCACCATAAACAACATTGCTGATTGACAATATGCATGAGCGTGATTGCAAAAACAGTGCGGTGAGACGCTGCTACTAGCTTAGACTTGCGGCGCTACTACTAGCAATATTACGCCGGTGTTTTACCAGCAACAGTGGGTACATTGTCCAAAATAGCTACTTGTAAACATTCGCAAAATGTGTCCCTTTGTTGTTAAGCAACATGATCATTTATGAGCTATTGCGACCTTTCTTACGTTACTCTGGATTAATTGTAACTTGTGCGTGGCCTCACAAATCGGATTGTGAGATACCTTTAGGCTTTCGCTACTACCGCAGTGGCGGGTACCAGTGTACATAGCAACACCGTCGTCACCAACAACAAACTCTCACAAAAAAGGTGAATATGATTATCAAATTTAACTACACACTGTTGAGGACACACGGTGGTTATGAATGCGGCATTGCCGACTGTGAGTTTTACCTTTTTGCTGCTGTTCCAATATCATGCAACTGAAGCATAACTGGCTAACAGGTGATAACTAGTATTGTGTATGATAAGTGAGACACAGCTGGCTAACAGATTATAACTAGTATTCGGTATGATAATTGAGGTTCAGCTGGCTAACAGGTTATAAATAGTATTGGGTATGATAAGTGAGATACAGCTGGCTAACAGGTTATAACTAGTATTGGGTATGATAAGTGAGGTACAGCTGGCTAACAGGTTATAACTAGTGTTGGGCATGATAAGTGAGGT
>JACXGK010009611.1:0-19611 GCA_016801125.1 Novumbra hubbsi
CATTGCACTAACTCAGCCAGCGGCTTTACCCCATTGCACTAACTCTGCCAGTGGCTTTTTTGCCTCTTGGTAAAGCACATTGAATTGCTTCTATGTAGGAATTGTGCTATATAAATAAACGTGCTTGCCTGCTTTAAGTACCAGCAAGTTGATTGCCATGTTCATTTTTAAAAACCTCAAAATGTGACATTTTAACCAATCTGAAAATGTGTTTATACAATTACATGGTGGCGTATGGTGCATGAGAAGAATACTTAGCGCTAGCGTAATACCTATCAATGATGTGTACATTAAATTCACGGCACATTGCAAACCATAAGCCAATGAATTCCCGTCACAAGACCCTCAATGCGCCAAATCAGAAGCTTACATTTGCCCTAAATGCCACCCCATAACATTCCGGTAGCTATTGCAGTAAATGTTCCTGTTGAACCGAAACTGCATTTTGTTTTAGGTATGTTGGTGTTTATGTAGTTTACCGAAGGCTGCTCTATGTCAATGTTAGTATATGGTCCTGCTGGTTGCATTGAATTGTGTGCTATGGCTCTGTTGCGGTAGAAATCCCCCTCTTTGTTCCAAGACATAATAAAGACGTTTATTGTTGCCATTAAAGGACTACTTTTGACACCGACCATTTTGCTCAAGTGCCCAGACTCAGGCAATAGACCAATGTTGAAAAATGTTGTCTTATAGGTGACGTAGATCAGTGTCACTGATAAACATACATCAATGTAAAACCTCCAATCCAAGACACTGAACATGAGAAGTCAGCACTGGGGTTCAGGCGATATAGAGATATGGCCAGGGCCTCTGTTGTGTAATGTATTGGTGTAGGAGGTATCCTTGACTGGCCCTCCACAGAGATAAGATTGTCTGATTCAACGGTAAACAAATGGTGGGTCGAGGTATAGAGCACTGGTTGTCAGAATCCTCCTGGGGGACTCCAAGCTTTTTCATGTATACAGATGTGATCCAACGCTATCAGAGCTGAATCAACATGTCAACTAATAATATGGCCCCGGGCTGCTTTATTCACGTGAGCTCGTTCACAGCTTAAACAAAAATGTGAGATGACTGGAGGTCCCTAGAAGGAGGACTGGGATCACTGGTTGGTATAAAGGAAAAGTATAGTCACATTACAGTATAGTTACATTTCTGACATCCACAACTAGTAGTCCTCTCTCTTTGACACACACCATGCTTTACCCACACCTAGTAGTCCTCTCTCTTTGACACACACCATGCTTCACCCACAACTAGTAATCCTCTCTCTTTGACACACACCATGCTTCACCCACAACTAGTAGTCCTCTCTCTTTGACACACAACATGCTTCACCCACAACTAGTAGTCCTCTCTCTTTGACACACACCATGCTTCACCCACAACTAGTAGTCCTCTCTCTTTGACACACACCATGCTTCACCCACAACTAGTAGTCCCCCTCTTTGACACACAACATTATGGTTGATTTGCTGGGGAAAGATGAAATCGTAGCAGAAATGTAATTATAGACGTGATACAATTTTTTATGAACTCATTCCTTTTTATAGCCCACCTGAACAAAAGTCAGCTGAGATTTAAGGCTGTATTAGGAAGTAGGGAGACACCCTTTTATTTTACCACAGAAATGCCACTATAATTCTACTGTATCAGTGTCGTTTTTTATCAGCCTATTAAACCGTAATCCTCTCAACCGTCAGGACGACAAATGACCTGGAACAGCAAATAAAAATATATTTCATTCAAACCCTGGTTTACCTTTTGTACCTTGGTTCACCAGTTATTTAATTATTTAACTCTGTTCCGATTGTTAACTGGTTGTAATGACATCATATCAACCAGCCTCATTCGCTGAAAAACAATGGTGAAAGAAATACATTATTATTATGTGGTAAAACTCAATTTGTTTTTGAAGACATCGATATGTTGCATGGTGATTTGACTTAAAAAAACATCTATACACTATACATTATTTTCCTCATTCCCAATTAAATAAAAAGTACTAATAGCTTTTAATGTCGAATGCAATAAATAACAAAATATTTAGAATTAACTGAACAAGTGATACATTTGTGACATGAATTTATAATCATAATAATAATGTATTTATTACAACAACACCAAGAAAGAAATACAGTTCAAAAACAGGATCACATGACCAAACTACCTCAAACAAAAAATGGTCAACAGTGGATACAGTCTTGAGCCGCAAGAACGAGCTTATACTAAAGTAGATATGGACTCATTTGAGATATAATAAATAGAAAATCTGTTTTAATGCTAGGCCAACCCAGCAGTTAAGACTAGGAACAATTATCTAAAAAATTATTCACACCTGCAGCACACCTCGAGGAGCTATATTTTTTCAGCCGTCTGTTTCCAGTGTTTCGCGGGATAAAAAAAATCCACTAGTCGCAGGGGATTCTTTTATAATCTTGCTTGAGTCTTGGTTTCCCCCACGATCGTTACAACGGAGGAAACGTTGGTAACGGCCTGTGAAACACACTGGTAATGGTCGAAATGGGCTAAGCGGACACAATGGCTGCTTTCGGCCGTTGAGTCAATGTCGGCAGGGAACATTTGGGACTAACAGCCAAATCACAGAACATCTGCTGCTTTCTAGGAAATGTGAGTATGACAGACATTGCATTAGACTTCATCTATGCCTTGGAAGAGGAGTCTCTGAAAACTCAGCGTTTACTGAATTACGTAGAATGGATACGTGAATGGATACATTTTTATTTGACAGTGTACATGTCCGTCAATTCAAATAAGTTACTGGGAAACATTATGCCAAGGTACAATAGGCCAAGTCCAGCCAATACACGTGCAATTGACCCCATGGCTGATGTCGAGGGTATTTGCTCATTAAGAGTTGTTTTCTGAGACCCAAAAGTGGAAAATGCATCACAGCTTTTTCATCCACTGTCCCGAAAACAATAACGTCCGCTTGGAACTAGGGGTCCGTTGCTATCTGGTTGGGTCGGTAGCTAGGCAGGTTAGCTGCGTTGCGTTACAGATCAATGATCAGATGGCTTTCTAAAACACAGTTATGAACTGAATTTGATGGATAATAAAACAAATGCCTAATAAAAACAACATTTAAAGCTTGGTTGCGGTCTTCTGGTTTTTCTGAGAGCTCCCACATTCAATATGCTTATCAGCTAGTGTTACAGTACCCCAGTGGCGTAATCACTAATTTCCTGCCATGTTCTGTATTATTCCATAACTAGTTGTCAATGGCAACATACTGACTCAAGAGTTTGAAACTTTGGTATGCTTTTTATGCTTTGCGTTAATTTTGGATTTATGCTTGTGCAGAGTAACAATACTTCTGCTTAGCAACAAACTGTATTAGTACTCATTTCAGTTAGGCTAGCTGTTTAAAAAAAAAACACAAATTGAAATCCACAAATTGTTGTCTCATCAATATTGTGTGCTTTTGGAGTTTAACAATTTCCTGCCTTTTGTCACAAATCAGCTCAGGATGCCAGCATGCATGCAGTTGTTTTTGTGTCTACAGCTTATTTCCATGTAATTAAATAGAAGTTAATATTTTCAGCAGCTAATTTCATCGTAACTCCCCCGCTGTTAATAAATGCCCCCAATTTCCTTTTCATGCCTTGCTCTACGGGGGTTCTAAAACAGTCTGCCGTGTAGCTCAATCACTTGATTTCAGACTTCGAATTGCTGAGTAGAATGTCCACAAACTGATTCTGACAGTGTGTAGGTGGTGAATAGTATTGTGTGTGTGTGTGTGTGTGGGGGGGGAGTGTTCAGTGTTGGCACTCTGAGCAAACAGCAGCACACACTGGTCTCTGTGCCAGAACTCAGGAGCTACAGAGGAAAGATTGAGAGGGAGACACACTCTCTCCCTCCATGTCAGAACAGCCTGAATCGAATGAATGAACTGCTGTAGCTCCCTGCTGCAGGAGTATGGAGGAGAAAGAGAGAGACAGAAATGTAACAGAGAGAGTGCATGAAGTCATTGTGCCAGGCATAAGGAGGTCTTTCTGTGAGACATACCAGGCCTGGAAACCTTGCTTCAGAAGCGGCTGCCATCATTGCGATGTTTGGATGGATTTACATATTTACTGTATTTGCAGAGAGTGCAAAACCAAACATGTTTTGTACTTTTCCCTAAAGGAAATAAAAACTGGAGAACAAAACAGCACTTCTTAAATAAGAGTGAATATAAGGTATACTTTAGTAAATATTTCGATTTTAGGAGTTTTACCACTTGCCGTTGACTTAAAATGCAATCCAAAACCAGTTTGCAAATGTTTAAGTAATTAGACTTGGATTCATATATTTTTTTTTTATTATAATGAAGCTGTCATCTTCAGTAAAAGCAGGGAATGACTTGCCAGAAGCATAAATGTAGCACAATAGTATGAAGGACACAGTCATATTAAAGCCACAGGGATCAGTGGAGAGATTGGTATAGTATTAGTCTGAGGGAATAGCAAGCATAAAAGTTTAAGTGGGATTATTCCAAATGAATATGTTAAACATCAATGGTACTCAAAGCTAATATTGTACATGGATTATATCTTTTTGCATGCACACACAGACACACACACACGCACTCACAAAGACCTGTCCTACTGTGATCTATTGTGAGTGAGATGTTGCCTTCCCTTGAGTGAAAGACTGAATGAATAAGACATGTTGAAGGAGTACAGGTGAAGATTATGGGGTTAGCGCAGACCCAGTGAAGGGAGTCCTGAAAGAGGGTAGTGGAGTGCGAAGCAGAACCAGATGAAGAGGGGGGGGGGGAGACAGAGAGAGATAGCCCTGGGTGTTGTGAAACAGGGGTGGATAGATGACAGGGTTCAGTTCAACAGAGGAAACCACGGGGTGTTTGGGAAGGGAGCTAATCATGGCACGGATGTTGGGTTTTGTGGACGTGTGGTAGAAGGTGGGAGGATTGAGAAGCCTTGTGAGAAGGGACATGTCTGGGAACCATGTAATGTCAGAGTGGACTGTGAACACCCGAAAGGCAGCCAGTGACCAAAATAGGGTGATGGATGGACCTGGCCTGACTCAGAGGGGGCATACTGGAAAAATGCAGGACAGAAATGGACTATTATAGGATTATGAGACATAGTCATGTGACATCTAGGTAGGGTTGCCATTTCAATGAGATGGAGAATATCTCCTTTTACACAGATGTAGAATGAGAATGGTTTCCATTATCTTACAGGAAACTTGTGTAACATATTTTCCCGCAATCACACTTGTCACACATACCTTCACTTATGTGTGTTAAGGCTTAGTCATGATTGTTTCGTTATTTATGTGGTCATTTAAGGTACAGATACTAGATCCATTATCTTTTCTGCATTGTTTTCAATTGGTTTGGGTCATTTTAGTTTACCTCGTGTTTAACCTTCACAATGTTGTATGAATTAATAGGAATCATTGCAAATCCCTGGTCCACGGTTTGGGAAGCACTGCACAGACCAATTTGTAATTGTGTCAATTAAGTGGTGACGATTGATTGAAATATTCAGTTATTATTTGTAAATATATTTTTGTAATTTACCAGACGCTGTTAATTGGAGTGACTAACTGAAGTCATTGAATGCGTTTTTGTTCTATTTTGTATTTGGCGCCAATGGGACTCAAACCCACAACCCTGACACTTGTGCCAAATAAACTATACTGCAACAACTCTCTAAGGAATACTGCCAGGTTTTGGTCAAGTGTCATAGTCTCAATGATCCAGAATAGTAGTTGATGCAGAGGACATATACAGTGGGGCAAAAAATTATTTAGTCAGCTATCAATTGTGCAAGTTCTCCCACTGAAAAAGATGAGAGAGGACTGTAATTTTCATCACAGGTACACTTCAACTATGACAGACAAAATGAGAAAATCCAGAAAATCACATTGTAGGATTTTTTATGAATTTATTTGCACATTATGGTGGAAAATAAGTATTTGGTCACCTACAAACAATCAAGATTTCTGGCTCTCACAGACCTGTAACATCTCCTTTAAGAGGCTCCTCTGTCCTCCAATCGTTACCTGTATTAATGGCACCTGTTTGAACTTGTTATCAGTATAAAAGACACCTGTCCACAACCTCAAACAGTCACACTCCAAACTCCACTATGGCCAAGACCAAAGAGCTGGACACCAGAAACAAAATTGTAGACCTGCACCAGGCTGGGAAGACTGAATATGCAATAGGTAAGGAGCTTGGTGTAAAGAAATCAACTGTGGGAGCAATTATTAGGAAATGGAAGACATACAAGACCACTGATAATCTCCCTCGATTTGGGGCTCCACGCAAGATCTCACCCCGTGGGGTCAAAATGATCACAAGAACGG
Organism: Novumbra hubbsi; assembly: GCA_016801125.1. Classification (NCBI taxonomy): domain Eukaryota; kingdom Metazoa; phylum Chordata; class Actinopteri; order Esociformes; family Umbridae; genus Novumbra; species Novumbra hubbsi. The sequence continues at coordinate 6,343 of JACXGK010009611.1, forward strand.
TGAGCAAAAATCCCAGAACCACACAGGGGGACCTAGTGAATGACCTGCAGAGAGCTGGGACCAAAGTAACAAAGCCTACCATCAGTAACACACTACGCCGCCATGGACTCATACCTACTGTGAAGCATGGGGGTGGAAACATCATGCTTTGGGGCTGTTTTTCTGCAAAGGGACCAGGACGACTGATCCGTGTAAAGGACAGAATGAATGGGGCCATGTATCGTGAGATTTTGAGTGAAAACCTCCTTCCATCAGCCAGGGCATTGAAGATAAAAACGTGGCTGGGTCTTTCAGCATGACAATGATCCCAAACACACCGCCCGGGCAACGAAGGAGTGGCTTCGTAAGAAGCATTTCAGGGTCCTGGAGTGGCCTAGCCAGTCTCCAGATCTCAACCCCATAGAAAATCTTTGGAGGGAGTTGAAAGTCCGTGTTGCCCAGCAACAGCCCCAAAACATCACTGCTCTAGATGAGATCTGCATGGAGGAATGGGCCAAAATACCAGCAACAGTGCGTGACAACCTTGTGAAGACTTACAGAAAACGTTTTTGACCTCTGTCATTGCCAACAAAGGGTATACTACAAAGTATTGAGATAAACTTTTGTTATTGACCAAATACTTATTTTCCAACATAATTTGCAATTAAATTCATTAAAAATCCTACAATGTGATTTTCAGATTTTTTTTCCTCATTTTGTCTGTCATAGTTGAAGTGTACATATGATGAAAATTACAAGCCTCTCATCTTTTTCAGTGGGAGAACTTGCATAATTGGTGGCTGGCTAAATACCTTTTTGCCCCACTGTAGCAAACTGCACAATTCAATTCTTGTTTGCGGTTTCCTACTCAACAATGCATCAAAATCCTCTTGGTATGAGACATTATCCTCTAAAACAGTTCCTGCCTGACCAGTGGTGAGAATGATCAGGAAGTGGCTGGGGTGAGAAGGGTCTTATATGACAGATGGCACATTGAAACCCTCTGCATGATCAACAACTGGGGGTGAACCGTGATGTAGTGGGTGTGGCTGTCATCAGCAGGGACTTCTGAGTCTGTCAAGATCAAAAGGAAACAAATTAAAGTAGCACAGGGGAAAGCATGATGAAAACCCCACCGTAGTCTTTCAGAAAACCCAACCTCGGCATATAGCTGTATTTCACCCCAAAAGCACACAGAGTGTTTCTGATTTTCCCTGAGATTACTGTTCTTGAAAATAAAAGACACAGGTTGTGTCTTGCTGTCCATCAATGTGTTCTGATCCATCTTATGCACACTAAACAATCAATATATGAGTTTTTGGGATGTTATTAAATGCTTCCACTGAGATTTTACTCTGTTGATTAAATTGAGTATGTATTATTGATTATACTGTAAAACAAATAATTATGTCTTTAACATATCTTCACTTTAAAAGTTTGGCCTTTAAATGTTTCATTTGGTTGTGCAGGGAAGTGAAGCATTGAATACTATACAAAAGGTGTGTGTTTCCATTTGGACATAATTCACATTGGCATACCTCTGTATCATTTATTTTATTGTCATTGCACCCTCATCTTACCAGGTAAGTTAAGTACGAACAGTTGGAAGTCTGAGGTCGTTTTGTGGTCACGGTACAAGGACAAATGGGGGCCAAGGGCCTGCCTGTGCCCTTCCCTAGCATAGGTTGTAGGAAGAGAAACCCAGAATGTCCTAGAGAGAATGAATGATTACAGAACTGTGGAACAAACAGAGATGACAGATGATGGGGCAGGAGTGACTCCAACGGAGGAGCAGGCCAGAAGAGATCCTGGGCAGGGTACAACCGGTTGTCTGGTTGCAGCCGGAGACAGACTTTGGAAAATAGATCTTCCAAATGCCGGTGTGTTGTCAGTTTACCAGTCAGTGAACACTGAAGGTCATTTTAACTGAAACAATGAACATCAAATGAATATTTAAAAAATGCAAATACGATCATTTATATGTGTGCCAAACAAGGTCAAAGGAATGTTAGAAAGCACTGGGAAGCATCTTAGCATAACAGCTTGTAGTTGCTATTTAAAAACAAGCCACTGCAATGCAGTTTTTATTTTGATGTCTAATCTTGTTGCAATACCTTTATGTTAATATTCAGAGAGAGAGCAGTTGATTACATTTACTCAAAACAACTTCTTGAATGAAAGGCACTGTGATGGTAGCCATTTTGTCACCTCTTTAGGACAATTAGTTATGCTAGCAGATAATGCTCCGCCCACAACAATCTGTAGCAACCGATTAACACACTAATCCAGAGCTGTTGACTTAACTCTCGGGGCTCTTGACTGGAACAACATTCAGAACCTGTTTTTTATCGTCCTTGTCTGGTAAAGGGCAAAGCCATTGTGAAGAAAGGAAAACAAAATTAACTTTTATCTCTTTATTTCTGTTGTCAGCTCTCTCTGGAGAGGCTCTTTGTGACTACAGGCGTCTTGGGGGAGTGTTAGAAAGTTTGATTAGTTTCTGTGTGTATGTTGAAGGGCATTGAAAGGAGCGCTTGTAGGATTGTGTCAAAGTGCTACCTCACAGCTTATACGCAGTATCTCTGCAGGTCCAGCGCTTTCCTCACAATGCAAACCTCACTTCTAACTGAGCTTGAGAATCCCATGAGTTCCTTGTTTTTGTTTTTAGTTCCCAATGTTTTATTTTTTGAGTAAAAAAACTGCTTCTGGTTCCAAGAAGGACCATTAATTCACCAACTGTCTATTCTGGATCCAAACACTTTGCTCTCTGATATTTCGTTTTTTATTTTGCCTGTCTATTCTAGATCTAAATGATTGGAAAGATATTGAACATGGGACATTTGCCAGACATGGTGTGACCAGTTAGTGATTCCCCCCTCTCATTCTGTTGTACAGGTAATGAGCTCCTGTATCGGACACGGGACGGAGATGTCGTCAGGGTCGACCTGGACACATACGAGAGGACAGTGTTGGTGCACAACAAAAAGTTTGTGAGTCTCTCCAACGTTTCGTTCTTTCTGTAGTGGATCTCAAATGTTTAGGTGGCGACAGCATGTCCGCCCTTCGGAACATCAGAAAGAGCGGTGGCGTGATTAATGCATCTCTCGTCCGTATGAAGGATTACATTAATGAAAAAGAAAACGACACGTCGTTAGTGGTCTCATCTTTCTGTCCCCCCCCCCCGTCATCCTCCTTGCCTTTCAGGAAATGTACAAAGCCAGCCAGTATGACGTGTCCCCCGATATGAAGCATGTGCTGCTCGCCTACAACGTGGCACCGGTGAGCTCCTTCATTTGTTTGCTTGTTTTTTGAATTAGCGGGATGACAGGCAGATATGTCAGCGGCCTCTGAGGGGAAACGTGCGGTGGGGGGGAGAAAAGTAATCATGGCGTCCATGGCGAAGGCCCGTTGCACACTGCCGCCTCTCGGGGCAGAGAGAGAGAGCAGAGTAAAGTTGTCCTCAGAGATGGCCCCCGAAACCCACCCCGACCCTGCCACTCATCCAGTACAGGCGGATGAGGACTCATGTGAAGGGATGAGGGGAATTGAAAAGGAGAAAACAGAGCGGAAAAGGGGTCTGACACAGCGGGAAGGGAGTCAAAACAAGAACGATGGTGGACCATGAAACCCACTTAGCCAGAGGGACGGAAAACACTGTTGACCTGGGCCAACCCGTCCAAGTATACCAGGAGCAGGATCGACAGCAAAACAAGGATCCCAAGTAGCAGGACTGTGTGATAGACAGTGAATTTGCTATTCCATAACCGTCCCTCTATAGCTTATAGCTCCGTCCCCCAGCTGTCATTGCACAGGAACACACTCACACTACACGCCATGCAGCTGCATGCCCTTCACTGAGGTGCCACCCCCCCCCCTCCTGTGTCATTCCCTTCTCTCTGTCTGTCTCTTCTTTCCTTTCTTCTCGCTCTTCATCACCCCTCACTTTCTGGCCAAGCTTCTCAATCTCGTCACAATCTTCTTCCAGGTGTACCAGTACTCGTTCACTGCCTTCTACATCATCTGCAGCCTGGAGACTCCGTAAGTAGCTAAAAGGAGCTAAACCCCAACAACCCCCCCAGCCCCCCAGTCAGTCATGTCTTTGTGCTGCCACCCGGAGGAAACATGGTGAACTACAGTCTGGTGGACTTCATGGCCTCATTTATCATCGCCCGCGGAAAAAGACATAGGGCCTGTGACACCTCTAATTCTCTGTCCTGCAGCACACAGCACTTTTCTAAATGAACAGAAAGTGGCAGCCATATATAAAGCACCAGTGTTTATATGCATTCCTGAGGTGTTTCAACTGCCGTGTACAGCAATGGTACATCTGGGCAGGTGTTGGAACGGTGGATTATTTTGAATGAATGTGTGTTTTGTTGATCGTCAACTAATTAAGAGGTTTTCAGCAGGTTCTCTGTCAACTTAGTGTGTGTGTTTATTTATATTAACCTGTTTGGGACTGAAAATCCCTACAAGAATGGTAAAACAAAAGACAATTGGTACTTCTGTCAGTCCCCATTAGGAAAACATGGTATCTCCAACTTAGGTTACGTCGAAAGTTACAACTGGCGATACGGTTAGGATTAGGGTACAATTGATTTTAGGTTTTGGAAGAACTAGATTTAGGTTTTTGGTTTACGCTTGGGGAAAATAGGATTATGAATAATATTTAATGGATTCCTAAAATGTCCGTGCGTATTCTGATTGTGGGAATCTGATTGGTGGCTTCAGGGAGACGTGGAACCTGAACCCTCCCGAGGTGCGGAACGCCCAGCTGCAGTACGCCGGCTGGGGACCCAAGGGCCAACAGCTGGTGAGAACCTCCAGTACCAGCAGCACCCGCCCTTACACACACGCCCTTACACACACGCCCTCACACACACGCCCTCACACACGCTTCAATACACACACACCAATACACACACGCCCTCACACACGCTTCAATACACACACACCAATACACACACGCCCTCACACACGCTTCAATACACACACACACCAATACACACACGCCCTTACACACATGCCAATACACACACACCCTTACACACACGCCCTTACACACACGCCAATACACACACGCCCTCACACACGCCAATACACAAACACCAATACACACGCCCTTACACACACGCCAATACACACACGCCCTTACACACACTTCAATACACACACGCCCTTACACACACGCCCTCATACACACGCCCTTACACACACGTCAATACACGCACGCCCTTACATACACGCCCTCACACACACGCCCTCACACACACGCCAATACACACACGCCCTTACACACACGCCAGTACACCCAAGCCAGTACACACACGCCAATACACACACGCCAATACACACACGCCCTCACACACACGCCAATACACACACGCCAATACACCACGTCTACTGGTGGCAGCTGGCGACACCAGAAGCATCCATTGACTTGAACAGATTTGAAGTGCTTCGCGCAGAAGTCATCGATCCATCAAGCCCCATGTAACTCATCCAGAAGCCTACAGTCCTCCTGGTGTTCAAGCTTCTCCCGCTCTTCTGCTCACTCCGCTGGCTTCCAGTAGAAGCTCAATTCCACCGCCTATGGAACTACCCTCCCCACCGTCAGCCTCTGTGTGAAACCCTACCGGCCCACCCAAGCGGTTTGTTCTCCTACCTCTAGTCTCCGGGCCACCCCTTCCCCTGGCTATGTTCTTCCCTGGCTCTCCTTTGGTGGATCCAGCTTCCCACTGAAGCTAGTATGGGAGTCCCTTTTCCCATTGTATGGAAACGTTTTATAGGGTTCTGTAAGCCCCCAACCCTTTTTGCACAGTGGTCTTTCGCGAACGCATTTTGGACCATTTGTATCTTCTCTGGCGCATCATTGGTGTACTTATGGGTACTGGGCGGTGCCAGCCGAGCTACCTCAGCATGTCCAAGTCGCTCTGCTGAGTGGTTCCCATGCCCAGAACCTTTCCCATGCCCAGAACCTTTCCTATGACCAGGCGTGTTGACTCCTTTTGCAAGGTACCAGGCTCTCAGGCACAGGGGGAACATTCATTAGCATCACTGGCAGTCCTCAGAGCAGAGAGACGGTGTGATTACACCCTGCAGCTCAATGCAATTCATTACCTGTAATCTCTTCAGTGGATTAATTACAGAAGTCACTGGACTGATATCACACCCTCTGTCCCAGCCTTGCTTGTCAAACCGCCCTGATTTCAACAGTCACTTTTGTTTAAAGGGGCTCCCCTCCGAGCAACAGACACTAGCCCTCAGAGCTGATCTTTGTCAACGCTACGATGTGGGCATGACAGAGGAATTTGTCTGCCAATGGGAGTTCACATATATAAAACATACACCCCCACACACACACAAACATCCATCCACAGTTATCCAGTTTTCTATCTGTTCTTTACACACACACACACACATCTGTTAAAAAGCAGTGGAACTGGGTTAATACACTGTCCTTTGATAAACCTGAGGTTTGGCAGCTGCGTCTGTTTTCTAAGAAAGCTGTTTATAACTCCAGCTACAGCACTAAAGGTCCCTCTTAATATGTTCTTCTCCTCTTCCTCTAAATCAGAAAGATACATCCTCTCCCATTCTCCACCCTTTTTTTGTTTTCCTGGGTTTTTCATCCGACCCAAAATAGGTACACTTTTCAGAATATTGGCGCTTGTATATGGGGAGATAACTTGGACAGGATTTCTTGCTCTTTTAGGATTGTGTCATGGTCATCGTGTTTCTCCGCTGTGACCTAGGTCCAATTCTAAAACTGTGGGCTTACATAGCGACACAACAAACGATATGCCCGGGTCTGCTTTGCATGAGAAGTGCCCCGGGGTCTAAACTGAGAATGAGAATGAAGTTATCCGCTCAGCAATTGCTGTATTGTTTTCTTTGTTTCAACTTGTTTCAATCTTTGGGTCTCTAGTTCCTAATGAAGCCAGCGTGGTTCTGGTTCTTTCAATAACAGCGTATTCTCTTGTGAACCTACTGAAAATGCTGAACAAGCTCAAGGCAAAGAGTCCAAGTTATTGAACCATCTGTGTCGGCCTTGGCGTGGTTTCTGAGTGAACTCGACAAGTCATGCAGCTAATATTAACCCACTAAGAACCCTCAACCCTGAGCATAATAACTAATCTGGAATGATATGATGCTGAGGAAACCAAGCGAGGCTGAAATGTGAAACTCCAGCTGGTAACTTATGCTACAACTAACAGGGAGGACGGGTAATGTTGTAGCTGATTTAATTCTGCTGATTTATAATATTTGCGGGCTGTATCAGTCAGACACCCTTCAGAACTCCCATTACTGAGAAATGTTATGCAGTGACTACAGCAGGGGTCTATAAAAGGCTGCAAGTCACCTCTGAAAGTATATATATATATTGGTTTTTTACTACTGCAACAAAACACTGTTTTCAGAAATAGCATTTCCATCGCGAGGTCGTTTAATTTCAAAATAGGGTCTCGAGAGAAAGTTAGTATGTAATGTGCTTGTGTTTTTTTTTCTCTACAGTGTAGCCTCAACCATCAATGTAGCTATGACCTAAATGTTTTTCTAAACTTTCCAACCATTCATTTCAGAACACATTTTCTCCATTAAGCTCCTAGAAATAAGTCTACAATTGTTATTTACAACTGGGATAGCCAGTTAAACATGTCCAAAGATTAAACCACCTTGTTTTTGCATGGTGTGTTGAGGTAAAGATTTGTTTCACACCCCTACCTTTTATTGTATTGATCACCTGAGTGTTACATCAATTGTTATCTCCTTTACCCATAGATTTTTATTTTTGAGAATAATATCTACTATCGCTCAACGGTGGAGAGTCGATCGATCCGGCTGGTTTCCACCGGCAAGGAGGGAGTCATCTTCAACGGGCTGAGCGATTGGTTATACGAAGGTAAGGGGGCACTTCGATTCACTGACAAATCCTAGTGCTGATTTACTGGCCAGTCTGTCAGGATTCAGGTCCGTATTTCCAGTCGAGCCACAGGATGTGCAGGATTCAGGTCCGTATTTCCAGTCGAGCCACAGGATGTGCAGGATTCAGGTCCGTATTTCCAGTCGAGCAACAGGATGTGCAGGATTCAGGTCCGTATTTCCAGTCGAGCCACAGGATGTGCAGGATTCAGGTCCGTATTTCCAGTCGAGCCACAGGATGTGCAGGATTCAGGTCAGTATTTCCAGTCGAGCCACAGGATGTGCAGGATTCGGTTTAACCAACCTGAAAGACAAATTCCGTTGAATTTGATTAAACCCCTAAACTGACCTAAAAACTAAATTAGCCAGTTTGGGGTCTGAATGTCTGAATTCTACACTCCTGGTCAACACACAACTAGGCCAATACAGACACTTTTACTCTCCAGGAACCAGATTGGCCAAACCAGGTCTAGATGCATAGTCGTCCACAGAGTGTGACACTTAAGTCCAGTGGATTCTTCACACATACACGATATTATTGAGGCAAGCCACAGGTGCAGTAAAATAAATATTTATATTGACATTCAATCTAACTAAGAACAGGAAAAGCTCCCTATTTGCTCTGGTGGGCGGAAGTTCTCACCGCCTACCTGAATTATTTACAACTGAGCAGAATTCCTCGGTGTCTGTTGATACTGATGATGCAGATGTCTGGTTTTCTTTGTGTTGTTTTCGTCGGCTACGACTCGACTGATCAAAGCTAATGCGAGGGTACCCCAGTGCATACACCTCCTACTAAGGAGCAGAAGGCCTCTTTGTGTTCAACTCCAGTAATGATTCCTTGTCTACTGCTCCTTGTGTGAGGCGCACTGCTCCTCCCTATCTACGTTTCGGAACAGCGAGGTTGATGGGAAAGCGAGGAGAGAGTCAGGGAGATTTATTTTGGCCTGGCGGTATTGCTGAGTGAATGGTTTGGTACCTGCGAGGGACACATTTGTGTATCTGGACTCCCAAGAGGGTTTTTCACTGGCAAACCAAAACAGAAATGTTGTTGGATCAACCAGAACCTCCCCTGATGGTGACATGAGGAGCAGCGTGAGTTCAACTGCTTTGTTCAACACACACTTGTGCCTGTTAGCATCTTTGGATTTTCAGACACAGGGAGGGGATGTCTGACCCGCTCACGACTTTGTAGGAGGGAGGAATTGATCCCCTTTGATCTGGTTCTCTTTTCTTAACACACACAGTATGACATTGTGACTTATACAGTATGTCATACAGTACGACCCCGTGACTTATTCGGTATGTCATACAGTATGACCCTGTGACTTATACAGTATGTCATACAGTATGACCCTGTGATTTATACAGTATGTCATACAGTATGACCCTGTGACTTATACAGTATGTCATTCAGTATGACCCTGTGATTTATACAGTATGTCATACAGAATGACCCCGTGACTTATACGGTATGTCATACATTATGACCCTACAGTGTGTGCCCATTTTTTAGTACATTAGTTCTTGGTTGACTGCAATTACTTGCATTACATTGTAGACCTTTCCTGTATCATTGCTGCATTAACATATGTAGGGTTTGTGCACCTGCATACTTCTGTGTGTCTGTGTGTGCGCCTGTCGTGTGTGTTTGTATTGGGAACATTAACAGCGGAGAGAAGAGATAGCTTGCAGAGTTGTAAACATCTGTCTAGATCCGGGACAGACAACAGCAGGGGTCGACACGGGGTCTGTTACTGTCTCACAGATATGTAGAAAACAACACCCTGACGCCATGGTAACAGTATTGTTTTCTAATAGCAAACTTAAACTCCGATGAGATGATCACCGAGCGTGGGTCTGTAGCCATTCCTGCCAGCTTGCCCGGTGGGACACTGACAGTTTGCGTAAGGGTTAGTCAGACAGAAGCCCACAGCAATTATCAATCAATCAAATGTATTTATGAAGCCCTTTTTACAACAGCAGTTGTCACAAAGTGCTTTTGCAAAAACACCTAGCCTAAAACCCCAGTGAGCACGCAACAACAGGATTGAAGCACGGTGGCTAGGAAAAACTCCCTATGGGGGCCGGATTGTAGGAAGAAACCTAGAGGTTTATAAAGCATTATAGAATGCTTTGTCATCTGTGGCCTTTAAGATTAACTGAGGTTCTGAAGTCGAAAACAACTGGGAAAGGGTTTTGGCCCGTGGATTGAATTAGAGAGTGTGACAATGCATGATAATGGTCAGGCACATGTGCAGTGTGGACACACCCCGTAGACTTTGGGGATTGTGCACTTTTTCCCCGCAACCAGAGTTTGCTGATTGTTTTCAGGTTGACTCAATAAAATGGCTGGTATGTCTGGGTTTTTGCTGGGTACTTCTACAGTTATGTGGCAAAGGGCTTCCCCTGGTAACTTGTTGTCTTTTTTTTCATATTTGGACATGCATGTCTGAGGTAAATTCCATCCACAATGACCTTCACTGGGCAGTGTCAGTGAAAGTCCCTGAAATTAGGAATGATCATAATAAACGACGCAAGACCTTTTTAACATGTAACCCTACTACCACCTACTGGACTGGACTCATCTTGCACCTACCGCACCAAACTCACATGTACACATATTTTTTTTTCAAGGCTTTGATTGGCAGTAGAATTCAAACGGAGACAGCAGGTGAAGAGGAGACATTGTGCTGAAGGGTGACGACAGGAAATGAACCCTAGTCTCTGACGTGGAGCTGCACTGGGCACTGAGCTTGGAGTGACCCCCGAACCCTAATTAGTTACATTTATTATAACACTTTTTATTGTTTATCACTCCCGCCCTTCAAAAGGATATAGCAACTCATCATCAAGCACGGCTCTTTCCAGAGCATATTCTCTTTCACTTTTTCACCCTGGAACTGGATTCGGGGCAACTGACCAATGAGATGGGAAGGTTCGTAGGTTAAGTTCCTGTGACAGCAGGCTGAGAAATTGTTCTGTCCTTGGGCATGGCAATGTACCCTACATGTTCTCTGGGGAGAGTGGCAGCCCCATGGCTCTCTACCGGTTCAGGGTGGAATTAGGAGTCAAAGTGGAACCTTGTTGTTAACTGACAACCAAACTAATTATATAGTAAAAGCAAATGGGGCACTCATTGGGTCACAGACACAGAAATATGTGAAGATAATGATATTTATACAGTAGTCGTCATTAGTGTCATAGTTTGGGACTGTCTGACTCTAGCGTATTAGACTCATCAGCTCCCACTGACCACCTGCCTCAGTAACAGGCCCGCTCATGCATAACTCATGTGAGTGTTAAGCTGTGAATAATTTAGACCGGGCCTCAGCGAGCATCTGAACCAGGGAAAACAGACTAGTCTGTTAACTGGGCACAACAGAGGAGTGAGACAACTGACGTGGGTCAGGTGAACCAGGGAAAACAGACTAGTCTGTTAACTTGGAACAACAGAGGGTGAGGCAACTGACGTGGGTCAGGTGAACCAGGGAAAACAGACTAGTCTGTTAACTGGGCACAACAGAGGGGTGAGACAACTGACGTGGGTCAGGTGAACCAGGGAAAACAGACTAGTCTGTTAACTGGGCACAACAGAGGGGTGAGACAACTGACCTGGGTCAGGTGAACCAGGGAAAACAGACTAGTCTGTTAACTGGGCACAACAGAGGGGGGAGACAACTGACGTGGGTCCTGATGGCTTTGTATATGGAAACACCTTAAAGGACATGAAAACAAAGGCAGGTTCACAAACACACACACACACACATAGATTTTCCCATTGTGCTTGGCTGACTAGACACACACACACAAACACCCGCACAAACATATAGTAGTATATAGAGTAGCATTTGACACAGCGCTGCTTCTACTGGAAATGTAGCGCTATCTAATAGAGCAGTAATGTGGCTCCTGCTAAATTCAATTTATATGCACACACACAATACAGCACCCGTTTAGGGGTGGATGCATCAGGATCAGCCTTGCTTTGTGTCTCCTCTGGGAAAAGATACGCCGCAGCATTTTCTGCACGTGTGTATGTTTTCCTCTGTACCGCGTCCAGGTAGACCCCGTGGGACGCGAGTGTCGCCCATCCTTATCAACCCGCCTCACTTCAAACACACACGCGGGCAGCTGGGACGCACAGAGGTCACGCGTGTTTCGATGGCGCGAACGGAGCCCCGACTGAACAGTGCGTTGTGGTACTCCTGGGTGCCCTTTGTGGCACAGACGGGTCAGAAGCAGACAGTCCAATTTGCCCGCGGAACCGTTCAGCAGCGTGACTTTTATGTCGCTTGTCCCTGGCTCTCAACTGGTCCACGTTGCTGCACTCGTGAGATTAAAAGCAGGGTTTTGATTTATGAACACATTCTGGGGACGGACACCGTTTTTTATGAATTTGACGTGCACGTTTGGGGCAAAACTGTCGGTTGACATTTGGATCGGTCCTTCATTTAACGGACATATTGGATTCGGGACTGCACTGGATTTTGTAATGTGGTCCTTTTGTAACACATAAGGCCGGTTTCCCTGACACAGATTAAGTCTAGTATAGGGCTTAAAAAAAACAATTGCGTTCTCTGTTTTACTTAATTTTGTTGTCACAGACCAGGCATGATACGGGTCTGGGAAACCGGGCCCATAAATGTTTGTCTTCCTCACTTAACAAAAGGGCACTTTCTTCCGGTACTTTCCAGAGGAGATCTTCCAGAACCACGTCGCCCACTGGTGGTCTCCGGATGGGGCCCGGCTGGCATATGCCACCATCAACGACACCATGGTGCCCAAGATGGAGATCCCCATGTTCACGGGGTCTAGTTACCCCACCGGGAGGGAGTATCACTACCCGAAGGTATTCTGTTTTCATTATTCCGTTCAATCATTTTTGTCCATCATTGTTGGTATGTATCGATACTGTGTCATTCGAAGCAGATCCAATGTGGCACACTTGAAGCTCATCCAGGCAGGAATGGTTATGCGCCATAAGGAGCACACACACACTCTATGAATGCTCACAGTCCTTCCATCCTCCCTCCCCTCCATGCAGGCTGGGGAGGAGAACCCTGTCATCTCCCTGTACGTGGTCAACCTGAACGGGCCTCTGCACACCATCGAGATGCGGAGACCTGAGGACCAGAGGATAGGGTACTCTATCATACCACACTTACCTGTCACTTCCTGGAACCACACAGCTGATTATGGACCCACTCTATACAGTGCAGCATGGCTATTGACCCACTCTATACAGTGCAGCATGGCTATTGACCCACTCTATACAGTGCAGCATGGCTATTGACCCACTCTATACAGTGCAGCATGGCTATTGACCCACTCTATACAGTGCAGCATGGCTATTGACCCACTCTATAC
>JACXGK010009612.1:0-19668 GCA_016801125.1 Novumbra hubbsi
TCCATCTCTTCCTTCATATCTATATCTCTCTCTGTCTCTTTCTTCATGTCTATCTCTCCATCTCTTCCTTCATATCTATATCTCTCTCTGTCTCTTTCTTCATGTCTATCTCTCCATCTCTTCCTTCATATCTATATCTCTCTCTGTCTCTTTCTTCATGTCTATCTCTCCATCTCTTCCTTCATATCTATATCTCTCTTCATCCCTTTACATTTTAATAAAGCTCTCTCTCAGAAAACATTATTGTAGACAGAGTTCTGAGTACAGAGATGTAGGCCAGTGTCTTGGCATGGGTCTGCCTCTATCAGGAAGTAAATACTTATCTTTCCATTCCATTGGCCAGTCCATGGCATAGGTCTGCCTCTCCCAGGAAGTAAATGAGTAGCTTTGCTATCGCAGCATGCTATCACTTTGTCTAATTACACTTAACAGCTCCAAGCCTATGCACTGTGCTCAATCCACTCTGTCAGGGAGTTTCTGTAACCAAAACACGGACGGGAAGTGTCTTTTAACACCGGGAACCCATTGTTTTAAAGTGGGTTCTAAAGGAGGATGAAGAAGAAGAGAGGAGAGAAGGCATAGAAACCCTGGTTCCATTTCCTCAGATTTCTATTTCCTGAAAGCGCTGACTGCCGTGATAAAAAAACAGGAAGGAATTCATTTTGTCTGCATCCTGAATTATACCTCATTCCATGTGTAGTGCATTGCTTAACTAACAGGGTCCATTAGGCTCCACTGTAAAAGTAGCATACTAAATAGGGAATAGAGTGTAATTTGAGCCACAAAGTTTGTCTGCTCTTGCCAGCTGCTGGGTTTGGACTATAAATGAGTTCCATTTTCATTTAAATAATGATCATCTTCCTGCTACTTCCCAATCATGCGTTGGTAATAATTCAGTTAGTTTTTCCTCGCTGAAAACAGACCACCCTCATAATTACTGTTTCTTTGAGCAGGCCCTGAAATGCAACCCTTGCCAACCAGAGAGGCATTTGTTATTGTCAAGCCTAACTGAGACGTAACTTGCAAGCTGTTACTGTGAAGCAAAAGAGAGCACAAACACTTTCCCACAAACATAAACCTCTAAATATTATACAAAAAACTGTCCCACAGACATAAACCTCTAAATATTATAATAAACATAGTCCCCACAAACATAAACCTCTAAATATTATACTAAACACTGTCCCACAGACCCAAACCTCAAAATATGATAATAAACATAGTCCACACAGACCTAAACTACTATAAATATTATACTAAACATAGTCCCACAGACCCAAAAAGTCTACAAATGTATACTAAACAACGTCCCACAGACCTAAAACTATAAATATTATACTAAACACTGTTCCACAAACGTAAACCACTAAATAATATACTAAATAGTGTCCCACAGACCTAAACCTCTACATAATAAACAAAATATTGTCCCACAGACCTAAACCTCCAAATAATACACTAAATATTGTCCCACAGACATAAACCTCGAAAAAATATACTAAATATTGTGCCACAAACATAAACCTCTAAAACATATATGAAATATTGTCCAGTAGGCATAACATACATAATATAAACCTAGCCTAAACCTTTCAATACTATGATACAATGCCCCTCTGCCAGAGATGTTGTAGCACTGAACCATTGCTATAAAGGGAACACACTGTAATGTGTAAAAATTAAATAAAGTCAAATCAAATCACCCAGCTACAGAGCCATTCCTCACATGAGGGAGTTGTGGTTCTAGTGACAAACTGCCATCTGCTGACAAGCCGTTTACACATTAACCTGCTAGATTGCCAGAAGGAAACGCCAATAGCAATTATATCACCTTGAAGATGTCGCAGGTCTCAGGGATAGGTAACTAGGTGAACTTGACCAGGTGATTGCTGAGATGAAATGATTTGACCCCTGGAGCTACATCCACCTGAGGATTCATCACTTTTTTCACACGACGCAAACAGCTACAAAATATATTTTACCAGGTCTGTGGTTTTAAATGGATGGCCGAAAGGTACAAAAGTTACAAATTAAAATGTTTAGTTACATTACGGTGGTCGGAATCATCGTACAAACTGATTCAAAAAGCACTGCTGTTGTCATTCTAAAATACATTCCCACACGGGTGCTAACTTTACCGTTTATATATTTTATATATTTTCTACTGTCTCCCAGGATACTATTTCATCTCAGAGAAATTCAGATGCCCCGGAAATTAAAATTTCAAAGATCTGGCAGCAAAAGAAAAAAAATCAATGGCGACAGATCAATGCTCATAGAAATTTCATGAACTTTGAACCGATACAGGCATCATGATGAGACAGGAGGAGAGAGAATTCTGGACAGGCAAACTGACAGACAGACAAACTAACAGACAGACAGAAAAATTGACAGACAAACAACAGACAGACAAGCAAAAAAACAGACACAAAAACAGACAGTTAAAGTATTGCACTCCTATTTTATTTTTGCAATGACATAAATTACAAGTCTCTTCCTGTACCAAAGTAGAATACCCCCCCCCCCCCCCATTTGTACTTAGGTTGGCTACACTGGTACACTCTCAGCTTAACAACCAGCCTCCCGAAATTTAAATCAAATTGGTTCTCTCTCGCAACCGATCGCAGGTGCAAATTAATATTGTAAAATGAAGATCAATACATGGACAGGGCGGCTGAAAAAATAAATCGATGCCGGCTAAATTATTGCCGCATTTTCCTCCTCATTCAGGATGAGTTGTGTTTTCCTCCCACAGTCAATACCTGGCAGCTTTTCTCATTCATTTCTCAATAAATTTGACAATGGATTCCAATCACAGAGGCTTGCTTTGGCCTTGTCCCCTCTGCGCCCTCCCTAGTGCCCTACGAATAGAGGCCAAGGAGACATTCGGAAGGATGTCAGCTAGTGTTCAGCCGAACAGGGACCAGGGAAGAGGACAGTGAAGACTTACGACGGACATGCCTGAACAACCCTGAACACCTTAAAGCGGCATTGACTTTGTCCAGGACTGATGCCCCTGGCGTAAGAAAGGCCTATTTAGAGCTATATTATGAAGTTGTTCAGAAATAGTGAAAAAGAGGCGAGGTTTAGACCTGTGTTCCACACAGGGAGAGGTTAAAACCTGTCTTCCACACAGTGAGAGGTTTAGACTTGTCTTCCACACAAGGAGAGGTTTAGACCTGTCTTCTACACAGGGAGAGGTTAAGACCTGTCTTCCACACAGGGAGAGGTTAAGACCTGTCTTCCACACAGGGAGAGGTTAAGATCTGTCTTCCACACAGGGAGAGGTTAAGACCTGTCTCTTCCACACAGGGAGAGGTTAAGATCTGTCTTCCACACAGGGAGAGGTTAAGACCTGTCTTCCACACAGGGCGAGGTTAAGATCTGTCTTCCACACAGGGAGAGGTTAAGATCTGTCTTCCACACAGGGAGAGGTTTAGACCTGTCTTTCACACAGGGAGAGGTTCTGGGAAGCAATAAATAATCCAAGTAGTGAAAATCTATTGGATTTTTTTATTTTTTATTTCCTATGTGTTTACACAGTAGGGTAGTGCATTTTAGAGTTGGGCCAGGCTTAGTAGCTAATTGCTGCATGACTGGAAGTCAAGCCCTTAGTTAGGGGAAGTCGTAAGGAGTGGCTGTATTGCTATCAGATGGACTAGACCCACATCAGAGAGTGGGAGATTAGCCGTTGGGTTTGGGAAAGGAGCCTGATGTGAGTGATTATACTGGAGAGATCATTCTGATACAGAAGCTATCTGAGCATTTAACAAGCAAATGTGTGGTTGTTGTTAGCGTTCAATGGTGCTGTCTTTTTTCTTTTTCTTTCGAGGAGCGTAGTCCGTGTGTACCTCCAGGTAGCACTTTAAAATATCAATAGAAACAGGAACAATGCTGTTGTTTTTTTTCATCAGAGCGATAAAAGCGAAAGTAACTAAGAGCAAATTATGTTCAGCGTATTTTCAGGATAAATCCATAGGAAAGCGCATATGGGACAGACGTCATGGCCCGTTTGGACCTGTTCTGCACACATCCAGATGCGCGACTGGCGTTGTTCAATGCCTACAATGCCTCTGTTCCCGAGGCCAGAAGGCATACTTGTCACAGGTTTCATGGAGGCCACAGCTCCGGAAAACCTTCTGAACACTTCCACATCATCTCTCCAAGTCTCTCCTGCCGGATTGAGTGGAGCGGCGAGATGACCTCTTTGTCCCTTTGTAGATGATGAATGGCTTTCTCCTCTCCTCTACATTCCGTCAGTTTTGGTGCAGTGAAGTCGATAGATTCACCTTGACAAGAAAACTTTGTGATTTATCAGCCCTCCTCTGGCCGATCCCAGAGACCGGCCAAATCCACAGAGAGCAAGAGACAGACAGAGAGCCCAGCTTTGGTCAGAATGTTCTGCAGTGAAAATGAGGGGATGGAGATGTGGAAAGAATGATGGAGAGAGGTGTCGCTCGCTGATAGAAAAATGGCTCGTCAGAGAGAAGCAGCCCCCCATCCCCCTCCAAAAATAAATAAATAATTTCACATTATTTGTACAAGTAGAAGTTGGAAAAACAGCTCGTACTAATAACTGACACTGAGTCACTGCTGTCACCAAGGGTCCAACAGAGCCACCTCTCTGTCAGCAGCCCGGCTGGGAAATTAGCAAATAATGTTCCTTTTCTCTGATAAATGTGTGACAGCTTTCCCTCTGCAAACCATTTTTTATCATTTGGATGCCTGTCTAACCATCCCCATTGGAGTGCAGGAAGGAACGGTGTACCGATGGTCTGCGGAACGTAGGATTTCTGTATGAGGTATGGTTCATTTTAAGCAATTCTGGTAAATGGGTGTCACTGATAAGGACAAATGGTCTGGGCAGTATGATAGCCTAGTCGCTCTTCCACCCACAACCACCCCCCATCCCCAGGCCCCCATCAAGACAGAAGGCCAAGTGTGCCTTCAATGACCATGCCTCTATGACACCCTGCCTCTATGCCTCCGAGCCTCCATTCCTCTCTGCCTACCTTTCTATAGCTTTGATGCACTTAGAGGCAGTGTAGAGCTGCATTTATCAATCTGTCCTGGTTTAGGGGACCATGTTAAAGTCTCTGTTACCATTATATCCAGCCAAACATCTTATCTGCTTCTCTTTTCTAAACCTAACCCTAGTCCCCTAACCTCTAACCATAATCCACAAACACTAACCCCTAACCGTAACCCTAACCTTAATCCCCTAACTGTAATCCTAAACTTAATCCACTAACCAATAACCTTATTCATAATCCCCTAACCCCTGGCCGTAAAACTAACCTAAATCCCCTAACCTCAAACCTAACCCCTAACCTTAATCCTCTGACCCATAACCTTAAACCTAACCCTAACCTTAATCCCCTAACCCCTAATCTTTAACCTAACCCATAACCTTAATCCCATTAACCCCAACCCTTCGTCCTTCTGTCTATCTCCCTTCGTTCTCTCTTTCTCTCTATCGGTGCGTATCAGTGTCTGTCTATAAACGTGAGGCAATAGGAAAGACAAATGTTTGCCGACATTTTTCTTTGGTGTCAAATAACGTTTTCAGCCTTTAGCCGAAACCACCGGAGCGAGTAACTAACAAGCCGATACAACCAAAAGGGGGCGAGGAGCGAGTTGCCCTGTCAAATCCAATAGTAAGGGCTTAAACCTAACATCTGGATGAGTCTGTTAAAAGCGCCTGATCAGCGCCGGAAGACTTATTAGAATGAGTGGTATTGGCAGGAAGACAAACATGGAAGGAAGCTCTTTGATTTCTCCGGGATCCTTCTGACAGCCTGTTCCAGCCTCCAGGCCTGATCAATGGATAACCAATAAAGTTATCAGACACCCGCCGCCACAAATGGCCTTGTGGGTAACAAAAGATGTGGCAGAGAGGGGAACAAACAAGGTTGAAGCACAACAACAACAACACAGCTAGACGAGGACCTTCAAAGGATTCAAAGGTAAGTAGAGGAAGGCAGCTGTTGGACCGATAAAGAGCTGCCCCCTTTTCTATCATTGAGGACCTGGACCGTAGATGGTAAAATACACCATGTTACAGATAGATGCATTTAACAGTGCACATATCAGGACAGCAT
Organism: Novumbra hubbsi; assembly: GCA_016801125.1. Classification (NCBI taxonomy): domain Eukaryota; kingdom Metazoa; phylum Chordata; class Actinopteri; order Esociformes; family Umbridae; genus Novumbra; species Novumbra hubbsi. The sequence goes on from JACXGK010009612.1 coordinate 6,102, forward strand.
TTTGGAATACAATGACACCACTCTACACGGCTGTAAATCCTGGTTTTCCGCAAATCCCGGTTGGAGGATTACTGTAATCATTAAAGAAGGAGCAGGAAATCCAGGATCTTCCACCCACGGTCTCTGGAACACCTGGGAATGTATCGCACATGACCAGGTACTTCAGGTAGTAAGTGACTCGTACTGCACAGTGGCTGGCATCACAAGCAGCAGGTAACTCACAGAATGATACATCGACCTGGCTAACGGATGTTATCAGACGAAAACCAGTAGATGACTATTAGCCCGATAAACCGTTTCTGACGTAATGTACGTAACCTCATCCAGAGTCTGCGTTTGACATCTATCCTGGTTTACTTTTATCCCCTCCTCAACTGCGACGTGGCGCGTAACGCTTCAAACCCCAGCGCTACTTGACCCTGCATTGCAACACTGCGAGGCTGACAGGATGCTGGTGCGTGGGAGGTCATTAGAGGCGCATTTTCAGCTTCCAGTACGAAAAAAAGTAATTTGTTTAAAGAGCGATGACCTCTGAGACGGTTCGTTTGTGTTGGCTGTGGTGGAAAATTATTATTGACCGTTTAAACCGACGGAACCGCTGATGCCGTTGACGCGTAAGCCACATCTCGGTGAACACCAAAGACCTTTTGAAGCACCTCATTGCTCTGACGCCAAGACACCTTCCATTCCAGTTCCTACAGCGGTTGGACATTTGTTTGCATTTTATTTGATAGGACAAGCTAGCCAAGAATAGACAACTTGAAGCAAACTGCAACCATGTGTGTTTTTTTGCGTCGACGGATGTAACTGCTTCTTCCGTTTGCCCTTAATTGTATACAGAGGTGATCAGTTTCATTGATCCTGTAACGTAACGTGACCTTTACGGCACAAACCCAAAGCCTCATTGAGTCACTGTTGAGTAATGGATTTTTAAGTGTCCTTGCTTCAGAGCAGAAGAAGGGTTAAAACCCAGCAACAAATTGGAAGTCAAATCTTTCTTGCGGTGCTAACATCTGTTCACAAACAGAGAAAGTAAGTGCTCCACATAAAGCTGACATACTTAACCTCTACAGTATGCGCTCACCAGGGACCCAACGTCGATTCCCCATAATTTGTGATAATTCCTTTAATTCCCAGTGAGTGGGTGTGTCACAGGAGGGAGGGTCAATGTGAGTGTTCTAAATTCTAAATGAGCTGTTCCAAATTTGGGATAAGGCTGGGAGAATTGTTTACATCCGTTTCCTCAGTCTCGTTTTTCTGTGTTATTTGTTCGTTAAAAAGACAGCCCTCACATTTCCAACAATTTCATTTACCAAAAGAATATATTACCCATGCGAAAACTATAGATACGTCTTTAGATATAAAACTGAAAGAGTTTGTTTCAGATATAATTGAAGTGTAGTGTTTTTTTTCTTGGCCCTAACCAACATTACTTAAACAAATAGGAGCAAATTAACACAAGCAATGAATAATTCCAAAGCGTTTAGGGATAAAGTTTTTCCTGTCCAGAATTGAGAAGCAAAATGCAGAGACGAGCACTAGTTTGGAAAAAAGTTGCAATTATAATAATTACTAGTGCCGTAACAATAATGTATTTACGGAAGAATCAATCTCCAAATATCTCGGGGTAATGCCTTCTTGTCACTGCCCAGTGAAAAGCAGTAATCAGAATGTAAATGAAACAATGCCAGCACACCCAGTTTACAGTGCCGTGCTGGTCCGATTAATGTCCTCATGGTGTTTTCGGTATTAGCCAGGCTCTGTGGTACCACGAATCTGTTCTGGTACTGTTCTGGTCGCTGTGCATAAGGCTTATAAGCCATAAATATCCTGGCCTATAAATGCCTCCTCATAGCTATACACAGCACACTGCACTCCTGTTTCATTATCCTGCACGCTAGTTGACCTCTGACCCTCTCCTACCGCGGAGGTTAAATGTTGGGAGGCCTCTCAAAAGGTACCCCGTTTCCGTTTAGGTGCGCTAGTCATGACTGGAGTCCGACAGACCCTGGCGAAATATAGCATAGCATGCAGGGAAGCTCTCGGGGGAAGTCAGAGTAATGTGTCCGATTTCTAGTTTGGTGGGAGTAATGATGGAGACCAGCTGTGGTCTAAAAGGACTGAGTTCAAATACTATCAAAAGAAACTTGACGGGGCAATTGTTTTCCTAATCGGCCAGTCAATACGGTGCTCGGAGTGATTTCTAATGTTGTCAAAACCCATATCTGATCCCTGAGGCTAATGACCTGGTTTTACAGAGGTTGGATGAAGTTGAACGGGGACCCTTGTGACTCTATTCGTACCATTTAAAATGCATTCAGGCCAAATTCAGATGGATACTTCGGAGAGGCTTGGCCCAAGGGGCCACTAGTGGTGGTACGGCTGGAGGGGCTATGCAGAGGATCTTCATTTCGGCCATTTTGTACAGGAGGGAAAAACGATCCTGCAGCAAGCGCGAATGTGAGTACAGATTCTAATTGATAGATGGACTTCTGCCTAGCCCAAATCAAAGCTGACTTTTTCTGATCAGGAATAACCAACTTTGGTATCCTTTTAAGACATCGAATGCCCTTTTCACTGGTGTTGCGGCACCAACAGGATGATCAAATCGAGTTAGAGACATCTGTAGCTGCCCCTGCATCGAATGTAGAGGAGAGAATCGTTCCTGATGATATCTCTTTGTCCGGGTCAATTTGCGATCGGACAGAGGCTTCCAGGTCAGACAGACTGTGACCTTGTCCTTCAAGGACCGGTATTAAACAACCGCGACACAAACAGCGAGCATACACACTCAGGCCTTCCACTCAACCTTAGGTAAGCCTGCAGCAGACCCTGACCCCTACTACAAACACAAATGCAGTGCAAAACCACAGACATTGTCCGCACAGCTTCACAGTGCTGAACATCTACTGAAAGATCAGAGAGAGAGAGAGAGATCTCATAGAGGTACGCTCATTTACACACACACACACCAAAACACACACAGACACACACGCACACACACACACAGAGACGCCAAATGCAGAAGAACAAGTCTTCCTGTTCCCAGCTTGGCATGAACACTGGACAACAGTGAGAAAGGAGACGGGTCACATGACGTGTTGTAATGGTTTGAGATGAACAAGACTTGGCAGCGGCCCCCCTAGATGGGCGAGGGATCATGTAACTGCCCTCTGTAAGGGCTAGGGATCATGTTTCAGCAGAGAGAGAGAGAGTGAGAGAGAGAGGCCCCCCTGAATAACCTCTGACCAAGCAGACTTTTTACAGCCCAGAGAGCTGAGCTGGTCTGGGGGCCATTGTTGCAGCTGGGTGGGCCCCCGCTCTCCAGACAAGAAGGGGTAATAGTATTTAGCAGAGCGTGAAGGGACAGAAAGGTGGTGGGAGAGAGAGCGAGACGAGGGGTGAGGATGCAGCGTGGGGTTCAGGGGTTTCGGGGGGCACCGGGAGGTCGAGGGGTTCGCGCTCACCCGTGTAGACGAATCGCCCGGGAGCCCCTTTGCAGAACTGCTTGGACTTGTAGGAGAGGGTCACCTCCACCACCCCGGGGATGTGGCGGGGCGGGGTCTGCACTCGGATGGCGTGGGGGGTGATCAGCTGGAGGAATCAACGGGGGAACCAGAGAGAAACTGTGAGCGAAATGCACAAAGTGACGGCTTGACTGCTGGCCCTGGACGGTGGAGTGATGCTTGCCAGCTCCAGTCAATTACAGCAATGAGTCTAAATTAGCCTGTCATTCCAAAAGGGCTATACACATGCACGCGCACGCACACCAGGCACGCACACGGCTGCTCTGCACTGAAGGAACACTCTTTTTTTCCTGCAGAGAAAGTCAGTGAGTGTTCCTCGTCTCTGATTGTTTTGCAGAGGTGGATCCAGAAGGTTCTGGCCGGAATGGCCTCCACATGCCTCCCATATGCCCCCCCCCCCCCCCCCCCCCCCCCCCCCCCCCCCCCCCCCCCCCCCCACCCACCCACCACCCCTCTCCCTCCAACAGTTTGTTTCACTCCTGTGATATTCCAGCCCACAAAATCATGTTGCAAGACCGTGATTTGTTTCCACCTGTCCCCGGGGTGTTCCGTCGTTGGGATTGAGATTTCACGGCGTTTTAAGCTCTGTTGTTTACTAGGTCTACGTCCTTATCCGCCCCAGACGCTAATCTACTGTGCAGCAGAACCTGGTTCGGTTTGTTCCAGATGGACTTCACCTCGGCCTACCTCGCCGCAAATGTTTTCACGTAGCATGTTACTGCCCATTTCCAATAGCACATACTTACAAAACAACAACACATATCCCCAGTTAAAAAGTAAAAAGAAATTTAAAACTAAAATGCTAATTGCTCTGAGAATACCACAGTGACTCTACATGAGTCCGGGAGAACATGACATCTGGAATGAACACAGATTAGAAAGACTCCTCACCTCACTCCAAACCAGCATCGTCCCGAACACGACTTGGAGGCCATCAAAGAAGTTGTCGCCTATGATGATGACCGTGGCTCCTCCCGTGGTCCATCCTTCGCTGGGGCTGATGGCTTTTATACACGGGGTAGCTGCTTATAACAGACAGGAAGACGAAGAGAATTTAGGACCAAGCTCCACCGCTAAACGCCCATCCATTACACACCCACTGGTAATAGCGTTCAGCATTCAACGGAAAAACAGAAAAGCATGGACAATTTGGCCAACAGGCCACTGAAGAGCCTGATCGTACATCAGCAAGCTCTACTCGTGGTTAAAGAAAAACACTAAGTGTTACATTAAGGCAAATGCCAACTGACTATGGGTTTGTTGAAGTGTGGAGAGCCAGGGAAAAATGGCTTGATGTAGCAAATAGTGTGTCAGGGCGAATATGGCTATTGCCAATGATTAAGCTGGGGTATGCATGGGGCATAGCGATTTGTCTGCCAGGCACCACAGATCTAAAGCAGAGTCAATCAAAAGGTCGTCCAGTAAGGTGGAGGAGGGAACGCCCGGTGTTTCGATTTCTCGCAGAGACGTTAATTGGTTCAAGCCTTTTTATCCGAGGAGCGTTGCCTTTGGTTAAGAACGACTTCAATACAGCAGGTTCAAATGTTCTTTATAAATGTCTTCAATCTTTTATTTACAATAAAACTGCGGCAGGTCCTATTTAAATAGTCAATTAAAATTAAACAATTCTATCCACCTGTCAAAGGTACTTGTTGTAAGCCAATTCTGTTGTATTATTCTAATCTGTTCTGAGGTGTAGGTCTGACCTCGCTAAACTTTCCAGGGTTCTCTTTGATTCTCTTTCTTCTGACGGTGGTTGAAATCCACGACAGCAGAAACATCCCAGGATCAAGACAGAAGACCAGGTCCCCCTGGCCTTTAACCTGGTAAACAGTCAGAATCTAAAGCCCAGACCGTTGATCGAGTCCACCTCTTCCTATTCCACCACCAAGGAGAGACTTGTTGACAAACCAGCTTTGATGAGGTTTCTAAATGCCAACACTGGTACAAAGAGTGTAGATACCAAAAGATGTACACTGGCTAATAACTCTGATCTTGTTCCAGACTCTTGTAGGATGTTGGAGAAAGGTGTAACTATCAGATAGCTCTCTCCTCCCTCATTGTTGTTGACAGAGGGTAGATGGATTGACGGGTAGGCGATGAAACTGTGCTTTTAAACTGCAAAGCCACAAAGCCTCGTAAATAATTCACACGAGGATGTTCCGCAATCCGGAGAACCTTTTAGTGTAATTGGGTTGTTGTTCCTCAGGCTTCATAAATCATACCGTCATACTGTACTAAATATGTATTCTGCTATTGGAATCGCAATTAATGGTGTAATAATCAAGCATTGACTTTATTCAAAACAAGTCTCGTGATAGACCCTATAATGTAATGGCTTAGTCATTGTCGTCCCTTCATATTAAGAGCCCTTCTCCTCAGCCCAGCTGGGAGGCTACAGCTTGAAAAACGTTCGAAGAGGTACCGATGGCGAGTTACTTCACGCAGATTGTCTCAAACATAACAAATGCTTTGTCCATGAAAGCGTTCGACAAATTTTAAGTCAGTCTAGCAACGCTGGTTGCGTGTTTCTATCTTGACCAGTCAAAAAGTCTGCGTTGGTTCGGTGCCTGAGAGACGAGGCCTGCCGTCCGGGTACAGTAGAGAGTTGCCTGAGGAGGGATGTGCCTGAGGAGGGATGAGGGATGTGCCTGAGGAGGGATGTGCCTGAGGAGGGATGTGCCTGAGGAGGGATGAGGGATGTGCCTGAGGAGGAATGTGCCTGAGGAGGGATGAGGGATGTGCCTGAGGAGGGATGTGCCTGAGGAGGGATGAGGGATGTGCCTGAGGAGGGATGTGCCTGAGGAGGGATGAGGGATGTGCCTGAGGAGGGATGTGTCTGAGGAGGGTGGACTGCAGCTGGAGTCTAGTGAGTTAATCACCATTAGGTATTTGTTGTGTCGAGCACTCCAGACAAGGCTTCGGTCTTTGTTTGCTTTAATGTTGGACCAGCCGAGGTCGTGTTTGCTGACTCCGTGCGCATCTCCCTGTGCAGCAGAGGGCCCACGAGCACACATCTCTCTCCCGCACGACACAGGGGAGAGACGCAGCCTGGCCTTAACTGGGGCTGTTGACACCATGCTAATAAGTTCCTACAAATTCTCATTTCTGAGGCTTGCGAGTGACATTTGCTTTTCTTAATTGCAGGCGGGAGCATTTGAAAAAGGATGAACTCTCTAAAGACGGGCCGGACCCCCCCTCAAAGGGACTGACCTTCATCAGCACTGCCAATTATAGCCAATAATTCACAAAACATTACAGTAAACACATTTCCTCCGCATAGGTGAGAGGTAGGGTGTGGGGGGGGGGGGTTGAGGAGGGGCTGGGGCATTTGGAGGGGCTGGCAGAAGAGGGGCAGGTGGGGTACGGGGGGCAAGGGGGGTGGTAGCGAGAAGCCTACTGGCAGCTGGGGTCTCAGACACACACACACCACCTCGGAATGCTTCCCCCCGTCGAAGCCTAGCATGGAGACGGGGGAGACGGGGGAGACGGGGGGTTGTCTGAGCCCTGCATGCGCCCCCTCTCCAGCCCTGATTTGCATACATTTTCAATGCGCATGCAGAAGGGGGGACATGTGTTGAATGCGGAGCATGGCGAAGCGAATTACACAGACAGTGTTAGCCCTCTAACGCTATACGCGCACAACGCGCCCGGCCAGATGATAGAGACCGGAGAGAGAGCAGACATATGCAGCCGGGAGGGAGGGGGAGAGAGGCAGGGGCGGGAGAGGGTGGGAGAGGGATGAGAGGGCAGAAGAGGGAGGGGCGTAATAGGGAGGGACAAGGCAGTGCGGGACAGGGAGCGGTGGGAGAGGGAGGGGCGGGACAGGGAGGGGCGGGACAGGGAGGGGCGGGACATGGAGGGGCTGGACATGGAGGGGCAGGACAGGGACAGGGAGGGGTGTCTTTATCAAATGTTTATTGATTCACTCACTACTACTATAATCTAACTAACTACTTCCTTTATCCTTGCGAGCTCTCTTCTAATATTCCTGATCACAGCGGCGCTGCCGTAAGCGATTCGACGGCCGCACAGGTCTTCGAATATCTCAATATCGCTCATCACACGGCGACGGATTGCCGGCTTTGCCTGAGCCGACTGTTATTGCACTTCAAGTGGACAGTTGACAAGGATCCGGGAGAGAGCGGGAGGGGAGATCTGGCACTGCCTCCCCAGCCTCCTGGCTCGCCTACCCACAATCCCCCTTGCGTATTGTGTACTTCACAGCGGCGTTCGTTCGTTCGCTGGTCTCCAAGCGTTTCAGCGTCTGCTTTGCGGCGTGAAGCCCTAATCAGCGCGCCTCACTCGAAGGCGACATGGCAGCGTGCGGGCGTCCGGCCCAAACGGCATCCGCAGCTCCCTACCTTGGGCACTACTTCCATTCAGTGGGGGGGGGCGGAGGGTGTAGGGTGCCGTTCGGGACCCACAATCCTTAGTCACCTTCCTCCTCATCCCATCAGTATTGAGACACTCAAACAGGTCTCGTCATGTCTGCCGTACACACTGAGGACCTCCTTTGTTCTGCCTGCTAAAATGCCTTGTAATTGTGTTGCCGCTGTCCAGATGGCAGGTTGATACTGCTGCTGATGGGATTATACCTTTTACCTCTCCCAGGCCCATCTGCTCCTCTTAACAGGCTAAAACCCTGCCGCCTGGATCCGCTTGTCTTTATTGCATCAACCTAACAGCGTTCCAGTCACTTGGCATGCAAATCAGATCCAAGCTGCGGGCCTTGAGGAGGGCCGAGCACGGCCCCCTGTGCACCAGAGGCGCGGGCATACACACCGCACGCCCGTGCACGCCCACACACACTCTAGCGCACACAGACTCACACACACGCGCACGCTCGTGCAAACAGCTTGTTGGGGTCGCTGAGACATTCCCTACACACACTGCTGAAGAGGGCAGGGTCATTTATGAATTGAGAGACGAGTGAGTGTGTGTCTGTGTGTGTGTGGGGGGGGGGGGGGGGGGGGGGGGGGGGGGGGGGGGGGGGGGGGGAGGGGGGGGGGGCTAGCGTGTTGTGTGCTGTGTGAAGGGAATTGTTTCACCAGCAACTGGAATATATTACTTCTAACAGCAGTGAGAGGATTGATAATAAACTGAATAAATACTCATCAATTGCCACTAAGCGCTTGGAAATACTCTGACAAGTGCTGTATAACTTGAAAAAAGTACATATAATTGATCTTTAGTTATGTATCTTTTTTATTAGTAGTAGTATTATAACCATTAGCAGAAGTATTGTATTATACAGTAAATGTATTATAACAATATATATATTTTTTTTTTATATCAGCAGTGTTAGAATTACTAGTAGTAGTTACTAGTAGTAATTAGTAGTACTAATAGTGGTGACTGTAGTAGTATAAAGGCAGTTATTTACATTGCTGACCTCTAGCTAGTCTTCGGATGTCTGACTGGACAGGGAGAAGGATTCAACTTCATGACAGTTGTTTCTGCTGCTTCAACTACTGTAGAAATAAGGCAGGAACATCTCTCACTCCCTTGTAATGTTTCTCCCCCCCTCTCTCCTTGTCCTCCATCTCTCTCTCTCTCTTCTCTCTCCTCTCTCTCTCTCTCGCTCATTCTGAAATCAAACTGACGGATGCTGAGATATGATTCAGTCCAATGAAAAATATGTATAAACTGAAACCTAGTGAAACACTTCTTCCTTTTTGCTTTTCCTTCAGTGAATATTACCCGTATATCCAGCTAAGGCTGACCTCTGACCCCAAACAAAGAAAACACACACAAACACATCCTTCAACGCAGTCCACACACACTTTATAGACGTTTTTTTTTTCTTCTTCACTTAATAAAGGGAAGATGGACGAGAGGCCCTGCAGATTAGGAGATTGACCATCATACAGCCACCTCAACAAATATGGATTTAGAAGGGGGTCTGCGGCAAATTGGGCTTTGAAGACAAATTGCCCCAGTGGTGGTAGTGAGCGAGGGTGGGTGGGCTAGGTTTGGAGGGAGGGGGGTGGGGTGTTTGTCAAGGGGTTGGGTGAGCAGGCTGTGCCGACGCCAGTTCCCCGGTCCCGCGGGAGCCCCTCAGACAGGGGAGGTGGGGGAGGAGGGGGAGGGGAGAGAGGAAGGGGTAGAGGGCTCAACCTCTTTAATTGCTCTCTTAATTAAACCGGTTGCTAAGCAAAACACACCTTCCATCCCATGGATACGGAGCGCGAGTGAGAGACAAACAACGCGTCATCGCCGTAGCGATTTCACCGCTCGGGGCCAACCGCCAATTACTTTCCTTTTTCTCTTTCTGCCCGTTTTGTCATTAGCAAAGAACCCTCCCAAAAATATATATATATTTGCCTTTCCTTCCCCTGCAGAGGTTTAAGGATTGATTCAGCGTGTTTAATTGATTTGGTGCCTTTCCTTTTGTTTCCTTTGGCATTATTAAAACACTTTTTTTACATGAGTAAAGTGCTAATTAGTGCCTAATTAAGACACACAGAAAAACAAATGTTATGTCTTTAAAGTTTTTGGTAGCACGACATTATACAAACAAGCCCCATGTACTGGCCAAGGAGACCTAGCTAATAGGCTCTCACAAAGTCACATTTTCCAGAGGGTTTAAATTAACTGAATCCAACAGGGAAGTTTGGAAGTTTGCACTTGATGCTTTGTTCAAAATATTTCCCAGAAATCCCAGCTCCATTTCTTTCTTTCTTTTGCTGCAGAGCAATCTGATCTGGAGTCAGATGTGCCCTACACTAGTGCATTTATAAGGTTCTAGCTACAGAACCCACTAACAGCAACTTGACCTAGCCACAATAATTTGCAGACCATATTCTTATTTTACAGGCCTTGTGAACAAGAGCTGGATACAATCTACAATGAGAGGGGAAAGATTTCTGAACAAAGATGCAGCGATACTATAAAGGAATAGATGTGCTCAGCAGCTAAGAAGGGTTTTCATCATGGCGTCTACCAGAGCAAAGGTACAGAAGATGAAAGGCTAAGAGGAAAAAGATCTGGAAGAACCAAACTACCTTGAGAGTTTTTAGAAAGTTAAAAAGCTAAGTGTGAAAAAAGTATTTAAAGGGTGTTTCAAAATAAAGGTTTTTGAATATATAGTTTTTTTTTGCCTTTTTGCATGCTTAGGAGAATCTAAAAGATTACGCTTATTAACTTTAAAAAGGTGCAGATGACTTGCTACAGGAAAGGCAGAGAAACAGCAGAGAGCTAAAGAGCTGAACTTTCAAAATAAAAGCTAAATGAGGAAACATTTTCTGTAACTTATGCAACTAAAGCATGAGACTATAGAGACACAGTTCTTTCAAAACAAAAGTCATGTAGAATGTGCCTACCATGGTCCAGATAAGGAGTGGTCGTACCTTCAGAAGGGTCTAGACGTCGAGCCCTTCTGCCGTGCTTGGAGTTGTTGTGGACAAACATGTTGTCCGAGACCGCCAGAACATGGCCGTCCACGTTGACCGTTGTAGATACGACAACCTGCCACAGGAGTGAAAGGGGGAGCCAGTCATTAAAACAGTCCAACAAAGTATTAGTGCCCAACCCTCCGTCATCATGGACACGGGACCAGGTCAGGGTCATTAGACGGCAAACTGAAGAACGTTCACTAGACGTCCTGGACACGGGACCAGGTCAGGGTCATTAGACGGCAAACTGAAGAACGTTCACTAGACGTCCTGGACACGGGACCAGGTCAGGTTCATTAGACGGCAAACTGAAGAACGTTCACTAGACGTCCTGGACACGGGACCAGGTCAGATTCATTAGACGGCAAACTGAAGAACGTTCACTAGACGTCCTGGACACGGGACCAGGTCAGGGTCATTAGACGGCAAACTGAAGAACGTTCACTAGACGTCCTGGACACGGGACCAGATCAGGTTCATTAGACGGCAAACAGAAGAACGTTCACTAGACGTCGTGGACCCTTTAAATGGGGAGCTTGGGTGTTGTTTGACTTTCCACCAATGGCCAGAACAGAATAAGCTGAAGTGGGTTGAAGCTAAGCTCTATGCCACATCGTATCAAGAAAACAAAACACCTGCTCTGTCTGTGTCCCACTCATCTCCTTCCTCCCTCTCCCTACCCTTCTCTGTCTGTCTCCCCCTTTTCCTCTCTCCTTCCTTGGCCTGCCTCTGTTCAATCGTACACATCCCGTTATCTACCTCGTTATTGTGACAGTACATTATATCACACCAATCAGGAACAGTTGTCAAGAATGTATTTAGTATAACTGGATTAAATATTTCCTCTACATAACAAATATCAAAACAGTAAGAGGCAAAGATCCAAATTATATAAAATCTAAATGTTACGGTATGATTCCTCTTGAACAAAAACGTGTTCAAAACATCACAGCTAGCTTTTATTTTGTCGTTATTCTTCCGTCTGACTCTCGTTTCTTCGTGTGTCAGTACAGACCTCTCCTCTTGAAATAAAAAGGGGAAAAAGCACATACATTTCTGCCCCAAGCACTTCATTAACCTTTACTGCGTTAGTGAGGGCTGTTTTGTCAAAATAAGACATCGCACTTACAAGTGTGAACGCGCCGATGAAGGGCGCTTTTGTCATTTCGAGTGGGTGTAAGCAGTACCTGACACGCATCCCCCAATCTCCATTTTGAATAAACGAGAACAGAGGGTTTCTCTCTCTCTCTCCCTCTCCCTCTCTCTCTCCTTTCTCCCCCCTCAGAGAGGATGCTGGGTTGTAGCGGCGGTGGCTAGGCTTTAGCTACAATTAATCTGCCACTTAAGGAGAGAGGCTCCGCCTGGTTGTCTGTCACCCATTATCATCCCCTCTCCATCGCCTCTCCATCGCCTCTCCGTCGCCTCTCCGTCGCCTCTCCGCCTCTCCACTCTAATCGACACAATCCACATTGATCTATTGACACATTGATCAGCTGTTTCATCTCGTTAGTCTGGCAGCCTCCTCTGGCCCGGCCTGTTCCCTGGTCTTCAAAACTTGGGAGCGGGACGTACAGGGGGAGAGGGGGCCATTTAGGGGCCCTGCGGTGAGTCCCGGTGTCTGGGGGGCAAATGTGTTTCTGAGAGGGTGGCCTGAACAACCCACCAAATGGACAAAACCAGACGTCCTTCATTCTGTTCCCCCCAGTAAACAATCCTAATTATACAGTTGCATTTAATGTCTGATAATGAAGGTTTTAGCATTTGAATGGAGACTTGAGGGGGGACTTAAGAGGGCCTTGGCTGAATGAATGAATGGATGAAGTGTTTTCACTCGTAGAAAAGGAGAAGAGGAGAAAATTAAAGCTCCTCTCCCCTTACCTCCTCCTCCTCTCTCTCTCCCTCTCATTCTCACTCCCTCTCCCTCTCTCCCCCTCTCTCTCCCCCTCTCTCTCTCTCAGGTTAATCCTGATGGTGATTGACCATGGTATGTCAAAGGAATTTGCCTCTCCCCCTCTCTCGCTCTCTCTCTCTCCCTCTCTATCTCTCCCTCACCCTGACTGTTTTTGTAACAGTGAAAGGGCTTCATTCTTGTGTCCAGGTTCAGAGCCAGGGCCTGTGGGGGAGATGATGGATAGGCCTTGCCTTGGCTTCCAGCTGGGCTGTAGTGGCTCACTTCCCCAATAGACCCCTATGCAACCCTCTTGGCCAGGGCCCCTAGTGCAATTTGCAGGGAATAGGGTGTCATTTAGGACGCTGGGGTGGCACTGGAGAGGGGAAAGGAGGCATGCAGAAAGCTCGACCTTGCCAAAGGAACACTGTGGTTGGAGCATCTGTGAAATGTATTCTGGAAATGGCATTTAAACCAGCAGTGAGGAGCACGGGGCCCCAGCCAAGAAGGCTGTCTTCAACCTCAAGCCCTACAAGAGGGGACCACACTTTTGCATTTTATTTTCCCGGGTTAGATTTCTTCGATTTTTCATTGAATATTTAATTTGACTAGATTTATCAGAAATGTATCATAGATAAACATAGTGCTAAAGCTGGTCAGCTGCTGAGCTAGACTGAGATGCAGAGACAGACATAAAGATTGAGAGAGACAGAGACAGACATAAAGACGGAGAGAGACAGAGACAGACATAAAGA
>JACXGK010009613.1:0-19702 GCA_016801125.1 Novumbra hubbsi
GTGAGTACTACGTGGTTTGTACTGGCAGTGAGCCGGCGGAACTGGGGTGCTTATGTAGGGTACTGATAGGAGTGATGGGGAACAGGTGTGTGTGGTTGACGTAGGTGATTAGTGACTGGTGCGTGCAGATGCACCACATGGCCACCAGAGGGCGCGCTGGGACCGGAGCTGGGGACAGAGTCAGGGCGGAACCCTGACACCAACACTCATTGTGCAAACTTAAAATTGTCATTGCTCAACCAGCGTAAACATCTACTCCATTCACTATCAGGGAACACATTTAATTACATGTGTTACGGTTAAGATGGGCAAGTCACGCCACTTTTAATATAGAAGCCTGTCTACAAAACATTAGAAAATGAAGACCCAGACTGGCTAAAATATCACATTTAAAGTTTTCTTTGTTTATTTAAACTAACTGATGCCTTACAAGCATTTTAAAATAATTTGTCATCATTCATCATTCATACACAGACACAGATTTAAGTTTTACTTGGATGGTGAGACCTGCATTTTTCACACCAGACTTCCTATAATATAATTACAAATACCTTCCAGTAGGTGTTAGAAACAAATTGTATTAGAAATCTCTTGAGGAGAGTTTTTTCCTTGTAGCTTTGGATTGTGTTCAGAAAGTTACCTGTTAGAGAAAGAGTCTGTCCATTGCTGGGGTTCTTTTTATTTTGAACAGAGAGTTAATACAAATGCCTTTTTATTGTAAGAGAGTGGATTAATTACCATGGATGCTAACTTGCTAAAAGAAACAGTTAGTATTTGATTGTAACATTATTCCAATTGTCAGAAGAACACGCTGGACAGAAGTTGGTATAGTTTCCATTTCAGCTTGACTATCTGTCCAATTCAGGGTCAATCCCATGAGACTTCTAAATGAAAACGTATGTAATAGAGAGCAATTCTCTCACACATCATTGTCCTGTTGAATTTGAGAAGAAACAGGGGACCAAAAATCCACAGAAAATCAAAGCTTTTTTGATCATCTTGACCAATCTGGTGATTATTGTGGCAAGCTCCATCCCAGTGGTAATTTTTTACACCACTCTGCAAGTTACCAGTTTTTACTTCTACTGCAAGGTTTTTCGCATGTTACTAATTGTTAACATGTTCAGCATCCTGGTCTCACCTCTGTTGCATCTCCAGAGACACGGAAGGCTGCCATGAAAAAGAGGACTAGAGATTCCTTTGACCTAAAGATAAACAATTTTATTAATCATTTTTATTGTTTTTTTTATTTTGGTTTAAGTAAAGTAGCACATTGTGAGATGCAGCATGTTGGCTTTGCAGTTCTGGTGATCTACATCCCTTGTTAAGCATTTTTAGTAATAGTATTATGAAATTATATTTTATCAATGAAATAGTATTAAGTAATGTATTGTATTGTTATCTATTGTATTGTTATATGCAGTGTATTGTTAGGTAAATTATGCAATTTTCTGTCAAAGGTGAAAAAACACCAAATTAAGCTAAAGGCAATAAATTGAAAATGGTTCCTAAACTTATTAAATAATTGAAAAAGCCATTATTGATGCCTGATCAATTTTCATTTTAATTGAAACCTGCTTTTTTAGGATATTAGCAGTCACTCAATTGATTTGTTGCCATAAATCACTAACAATCTGTAGCATAGTGTCCAATTGGGCTAGATTTCTATAGAGAAAGCAACCATATTAATGATCACAAGTTGAGCATCAGCTAATGAATTTAGAGGGGCTAGTTACTGTTAAATCTAAAATGCACTATAGCAGATTGGAAATATGACAATATTGCCAGGAGGCTATTATTTCCCAAAAATACAATGGTGCAATTATCATATGTACTTCAATACGTGTCAATCTGGTTTTCAAGCCTTAATAATACACTGTAGATGTATTAGTGGTCATCAAACAGACAATAGTAATCTAGTAGATTGCCAATCTAGTTGTTCTGTGAGAGAAAATAGTTAAGCCAATAAGAAGCTAGTTTTGAGCTCCCTGCACAGCTTCTCCACATTCTTCCCAATACTGCTCATGAATTTCTTGTTGTGCCACTCTGGTATTAAAAGTAACAGCGCTCTTTTATTCAAGGTGTTTACACAAGTTGCTTAAAATGAATATCAACAATGTTAATTGTATTTGAAAGATAATTTGCAAGGCTCCAGCAAGCAAGTTGGATAAAGGATTTAAGATGTATGCATCGTCATATACAGTGAAGGAAAAAGTTTTTTGATCCCTTGTTGATTTTGTACGTTTGCCCACTGACAAATAAATGATCAGTCTATAATTTTAATGGTAGGTTTATTTGAACAGTGAAAGAGAGAATAACAACCACAAAAATCCAGAAACACATTTCAAATACGTTATAGATTGATCTGCATTTTACTAAGTGAAATAAGTGTTTGACCCCTTTGCAAAACATAACATAAGGTTTCAACCCTGACGTTCAGCTCACTCCACAGATTTTCTATGGGATTAAGGTCTGGAGACTGGCTATGTCATTTCCAGAACCTAATTGTGCTTCTTCTAGAGCCACTCCTTTGTTGCCTTAGCTGTGTGTTTTGGGTCATTGTCATGCTGGAATACCCATCCACGACCCATTTTCAATGCCCTGGCTGAGGGAAGGAGGTTCTCACCTTAGGTGAAATCTTGCATGGAGCCCCAGGCCGAGGGAGAATGACACTTATTTAGTGTTTCTTCCATTTACGAAAAATCTCACTGACTGTTGTAAACTTCTCACCAAGCTGCTTGGCGATGGTCTTGTAGCCCATTCCAGTCTGTGTAGGTCTACAATCTTGTCCCTGACATTCTTGGACAGCTCTTTGATCTTGGCCATGGTGGAGAGTTTGGAATCTGATTGATTGATTGCTTCTGTGGACAGGTGTATTTTATACATGTAACAAGCTGAGTTTAGGAGCACTCCCTTTAAGAGAATGCTCCAAATCTCAGCTTGTTGCCTGTATAAACAACACCTGGGAGCCAGAAATCTTGTTGATCGATTGGGATTCAAATACTTATGTCACTGAGTAAAATGCAAATCAATGTATAACTTATTTGAAATGCGTTTTTCTGGATACTTTTGGTGTTATTCGATTTCTCACTGTTCAAATAAACTTACCATTAAAATTATAGACTGATCATTTTGTTTTTGAGGTACTCATTCTCTTGAAATTACATGTCCAATGAAGCTAGTTTAGGGACAGCACAGTAGTCATGATCCAGGCTATAATCACACTCCATGGACTCATCATGGTTGATCTTGGCAGGTCATTCTCTCCTTTACCACACAATAGCTCCACTCAAATAGCACTGGTAAGGCTCCTTTAACCAGCCTCCTTCGCCCTTCAGCTGTTTTGGGTTCAAGTATCTGGTCTTTGGTAAAATGCCTGCTACATACTTTAGATGTTAATGTAATCGTGAAGTGGTCTCAACATATTTAGGAAGCAATGCCTTCTAATAATTCCACTTTGTTGATGCAGTGCACAGAGATACAGACCAATTTTCTAAATATTTATTTTCCTGTTTCTGAAAGAATGCGTTTGTAGATATCTTTATCCGAGTCTCAATCATGTTTACTTTGCTTGCTGAATTTTCCCCGTCAAACAATTGTATACAATTAACGCTCCAGAAACTGCCAAGCAGTATTATTTGAAAAGGGAAGTACGTCACCAACCTGAGTGCAGTTATCCCATACCAGGTGTATCAGCCTGTTACTGAAAATAGTTATGGTGCTGTTATTGCTCTTGTTTTGTTGGATTGCTTTTTTTGAGATTGTGTGTGCTGAGCCTGTTAGTGAGCATTGTTAGGTATTGTCACGTTTGTAGTGTGCGGTGGAACCAAAAGCAGACATTGTTTCGAAAGTAAAGGTGATTTTAATCCACAAACAGACAGAGACAAACTAACACGAACCGTAAACGTAAAGAAAAGGTGCTGTGCATACACAGCAAACAGAACTGAACTAAATACAAGAAACGTGTAGCGTATCCACTGAAATGGGAGTTAAACAGAGACAAACCGTGAAGTTGCGTGAGACACAAACAAACAATAAACCACACTGGGTTGCTGCAAACCCTAACCTAAGTAGGCTCCCCAATCAGAGTCAACTGAATGCAGCTGCTCTGACTGGGGAGCCCACAACGGCATAGAGGGCTAGAGGCCTCTCTAGGCGGCATGACCTGAAACGGCCAGGGGCCCGCAGCCAGGGCATGACAGGTATTATGTTTGCACTTTCTCACTTTTGCCGTGTGTTTCTATTAAGTCTGTCAATGTTCATGGATGGCGAGTGTTTTAATATGAAAATTAAAGTAAAGATGACATTATATTTCTAGTGTGTTTTGCGATGGTAGATCTCAGCTTCTGATTGAAACTTTTGAAGTGATTTTGGAATCCAAATATTTGGTGACCACTGCTGTAGATCAAAGCTTAATCAACTCCATGCATTGAGTAGAATTCTCAGTTGGACATATTCAATCGATAATTCAGAGCAGTGTTGCGACAGTATTGTGACAAAATGTGCAATTGATCAATAGGCTAGCTAAATGTGAGCAGATGAAAACTCCTGTATACGTGTGGTCTTCCTCTGATGTTAACCACTTATGAAGAGGTTGGCCTCCCGTACCATCCAGATGATCCTGCTGACTTTGCTTTTGGACAACTCTACTACAGTTATCTAGGCAATCCTTCTGATTAATATTTTTTTTGGTTAATTTATCTTTTTAGGTCTACAGTCCCCGATTACGTTCTCCTTCTGTGTTTTGGTGAAATAAGTATTCAACACGTTAAAATTTTTCTCACCAAATATACAGTGAGGTAAAAAAGTATTTAGTCAGCCACCAATTGTGCAAGTTCTCCCACTGAAAAAGATGAGAGGCTTGTAATTTTCATCATATGTACACTTAAACTATGACAGACAACATTAGAAAAAAATCTCCATGCAGATCTTCTCTTTTGGGGCTGTTGCTGGGCAACACAGACTTTCAACTGTTTGCACTGGGGCTGGCTAGGCCAAGTTTTGAGACTGATAATTTGGCATAAAAGTCCCTAGGCCATGATGTTAGTGTAGCCCATTAATATTAAAAAGGCATGGAATTGGATTTTTAGTTTGACTCAGACCGAGGCGAAAACAATCTGTAAGACTCAAGCGGTAATTCCAAAAGGGGTTTAGGGATTTCATTGTGTAAAGACCACTGTCTTAAAAAACATTTTGTTTATTATTTCTGTTGCTTTTTAACAGTTTTAATGTGTCCTGTGAGGTCCTAAAGGGCTGGTCCAGGTTTTCCCTATTAACCTGTTTATAGTAAAGCTGGTGATTTGTTTTCAGGGACTCTGGGAGGTGATCTGTTACCGAACAGGCAATAACTTTGCTGATATGCAGGCATTGTACAGTGGAGAAAAAAAGTATTTAGTCAGCCACCAATTGTGCAAGTTCTCCCACTGAAAAAGATGAGAGAGGCCTGTCATTTTTATCACAGGTACACTTCAACTATGACAGACAAAATGAAAAAGAAATCCAGAAAATCACATTGTAGGATTTTTTATTAATTTAATTGCAAATTAAATAAATTGCAAATTATGTCCTGTTTTTAATTTGTGCTATGCTCTTTGTGACCTGTTTTGTAACAGAGCTGTTCAATGTATTTAGTAAGAACAGACATCTGGATGTATTTTCAAATCTAGAGAGACCCAGACCACAGCATCTGGTGCTTCCAGTGAGTTGGAAAGTTTGCGTTTTGAGGGAACCAAAGTCCACGAACACCAAGTAAATCGCTTGCTCGATACTATACTAAGACACAAAAAATATATAAAAATTAAGTCGAAATTAATTATTTAAATTAGGGTTGGGGGGGTTAATGTGTTTGGGATTCATTTGAAAAGTTTAATGAGTAAAAATACTTTAACGCAATTAACGCAGCACAGTTTTTTTGCATGAACCACAAACACTAAAACCGAGGCAACAAATTTGCGTCAAAAATCAATGCGATACATTTCTATTCATAACTCCGGATTGCCTAAAGATAGAAGCCTACGGTTTTTTTCCCGTTGTAGAGGACAGTTACCCGAAAAGAATAACTGTCTATCTTTCGTAAAGGGAAAGCCTTCCAAATCTCGACTACAACAACACGAAAAAAAAAAGAAAAAAACGCACGTGTTGCATTTCGATTCATATCTCCGGAAATATTAAAGATAGAAGCCTACGGTTCTTTTTAAGTTGTAGGGGAGAATCTTATGCAACGAATAACATGTTTATGTATTTCTGCAAAGAAGAAGCCTTCCATATCTGGACTGAAACCTCTTAGAGGCAATTCTGGGTCGAAAAGCGCACCTGTTACATATCTATTTATATCTCCGGAATTATAAATTATGGAAGCCCACGGTTTTTTTCATGATGTAGAGGACATTCAGCTGCAAAGAATGACATGACACATCGTTTGTGTATTTCTGTAAAGTAGAAACCTTCCAAATCTCGACCACAAAAACACTGTTTTTCATGATGGCAAAGAAAAAACTATTCCTTTTTTCAGAGGTTAATCTGATCTGATCTGAATTTGAATCTGTTTTGATTTTTGGATTAAATGATCCATCACACTGATACAGGGATCCTAAATTGTCAATTTTGGTTGATATTGTACAATTTTCTGAAGCAATAATGCAGAATACTTGTATATTATGTTACATGTTCCAAAAATACATTTTAGGTGTGGTTCTGAACCCCTGGTGATGTCCATATGTGACATAATCAGGCTTACCTATTGGAGAATACTTTGGCCTTCTCAATAAAAGCAACTACATGTCAACATACATTTTTTGTATTCCCTTCACAAAGTGTTACTAAAAACCTCATTAAGTCTTCTCAAACAATGTTAACTATTCATCCTTCTTTCAGTTATGGGGTTTCAGAGTCCAAAATGTAATGGACATCATTCTAAAACAAAGGGTAACCTCCTGAGAGGTCAAAAGGTCAAGGTTCTGACAGGCGGATGTTGGGTTCCCAAATGACCCAGAGGGCTAGGAGGGTTAACCACTTACGGTTGTGACAGCTATTGTGAGTTAGTGATGGGATATTCGGATCTACTGACTAGCCTCTTTGAATCTCGTTTTGAAAAATGAATTAGTATTTTTCGTTCTTTCTTCCGGGGGGCTGAGTGTCCGACGTTTAATGTAACGTTTAAGGTAGCCTAATGCTGAATTCGTCCACTGTTTCAAACAAATCATATTCCAAATGTAGAACTCCTAAAGCTTTTAGAAATTACAGTAGGCTGGCTACAGAAATACAATTATTTTAACTGAGTCTTCAGTGAAGTAGTTATTTTCATTTTTGTCACGTTACAGTTGCATACTGTATGGAATGCAGCAAATTGAGCTCAAATGTATTGAACGGAGAAAGTTGAACCCATAAAATACAAGCAAGATTAACAACAAATATTGTATTGTATGCAAATACGAAATTCAATCATATGAAAAAGTGTATTCAAACGTGGTAAAAGTGTATGCTTTTTTAATATGCTAAATATTTTCACATTTAATGTTATTATTTCTGACGTCAGCATGTTTAGAAAAAAAAAAGTTAACATGTGATTATTAACACAAAGTTTACTGATGGTTTATATAGCTAGAACTGTGTGTAGTTTGTAAATTCCAAATATGCTTTAATCAGATTTGATCCAAGAACATTACTATAGTGCTGTCTCATTCCTATTTACTGCATTTTGAGCCATTGCAGCCTCTTGCACTCAATCACTTGATGATGTCAAATAAGTCTGTGAGGGTTCAGGGTTTAGGGGGGATTGGGCCCTTAAAGAATTGTTGTTTATAATATTGCTGCATATAATTGATTGTTGTTAATTGATAATGACTGTTGTTTTTTACTGTTGTTTTTTACTCTGTTGTCTCGTTTACAGTTCACAAGATGTAATTATATGTTGTAGTTAAAACATACTTGATTATGTTTGTTGCTTTATTTTAAACACAGCAAATTGTGTGATTTTTTTTTTTATTTGTTTTTATTGATTCCCAGCTTAGTTGTGTATTCCCAACTATGTATTAAATACATACGTTATTTTAAGTGGTTTATTATTAAGAAATATGTTTTATGAGACCACATTTCAAAAGAATGGCATGATATTTCATAATAATACATTGGGTTTACAAACTGCTTCTTTCCTCAAAAGATGAATTTCATAATATCATGATCTACCTCATAATTTCATGGCATTGTTTATAATATCATGGCCATTTCATTAATCTCATGATGTATTTCATAATATCCTGATCCTTAGTGAGTGGTCTTTAGCTGCTGATTGGTAGTTACAACACCACTGGCAGTGACAAGCCCGCATGTATTTGTATTGCCATTTTCTAGGATGTGTACACAGTAACAGTGGCTTTGCCTGAACTTTCTTCATACAAACATTATCTTGATGAAATGTCGGCCAAGTGATGTAGACGTTTGGTCGTGTCTCGACTGTTGGTAGCATCGACTCAGATTAGATTCAGACTTTGCTATGGGGACTAGTGACTTGACTTACATAACTGAGCTACTCTGCAATGGCCAAGAGTTACGGCAGTGCCAGTCAGTGGTAGTGGTGGCAAACGCTCATCCATGTTGAGGGTCAGGTTACATGTGTTGTTGCCCACCATCACCACCAGGGGGCAACACTTCGCCGCCAGGATCCAGATCCAGAGATATTCAGTGCTGGGGTTTGGCGATGAGATCGGAGGAGGCCATTGGGTTGAATGCAAAACAGCTTTTTCACTTGGGCATTCCCCTCACCTAGGTGGACGAGAGCAGTGTCGTGTCTAATAGAGATGATGTCATCTGCATATGTCAGGGCGGAGTGCAATTTGGAGTGGGCTTGTGGTGGTGACGGAGAAGGTTGAGGAAAAGGGAGGTGTTCACCTGTATTTGGTTGTCCGTCTCATGATGCAGCAGCAGCTACAGTGCCCTTACTAAAGATCATTAAATTGGGTTATAAAATATTCCCCTTTTGGTGAGTTGGGTTTCCAGTTTCTAATTTATTCAGTGTGAAATTAGGCTAAAGATAACCCTTTTTTACTCATCTTTACTAGGGGTGCCAATTGTGGGGGGGCACTGTATTACAACAACATATTCACCCATTCTATACAGACACTGTACTTTTAGCTTTCAATTACAAATTAAAATGAGCTTAAGTAATCATTCATGAGTTGAAGATGAGGAAGTTGTTTGTGAAATTAAAGTGCGTGCAAACATGTTATGTCTTTTTAATTTAGATACCACTTGGTTTACCTAAGTGCAAAACTATGATGTATGAACTGTACAATTAAAGATCCAGGAAGTTGCCATTCATTCTTATATTATTGGTTTCTAGTGTGTTACTATGGGTGTGATGAACATCGATTACTTGATTTCTGAAGCCCAAATGATTTGAATATGTGAAAACAACAACAACAACAACACGGTTAAAATTGCATGAATAGTGATGATTATATAAATGATTTATATAAATATTTAAAACTTTTTTTTCTTTCTTGGGGGACCCTGTGTTCTAAAGGATGTCGTTTTTCATGAATAGTTGGGTCTTTATTTTAGATTCAGCACCCTCTAGCTTTTTCTGTAGATATTATAATTTTACAGGACCATCTTAAGAGCATGTGACACTAAAAGAGAAAATGCATATGGGACAAGCTGCTGGCCTCATAATTATGTCAGCCAGGTTTTTTTTTTTACCTCAGACAGTTGAAATAAAACCACAAACGTTGCCGTATTTCACATTACATCGATATATATTCCCTTGAAAAACCACACTGAAGCACAACACAGGTTCTGCTGAGCTTACAAACCCTCTCTTTTCTAACTGAGTCTGTGTGGCTACGTGAACAGCTCCTTCAAATAAATCAGTTTGTTTGAAGAGATGGAGTACTTGAGCTGTTCCGTGTGTTAATCCTCTAACATTTTCAGAGGACCGTCAGAGAGGTGTGTAACAAAGTAATTGATGAGGAGAAAGGGGTAAACAGAGAGCGAGGGAGGTATGCACCGAACGGCATACTTGAACACCTGTCCAGCAGGTTGGATTGGCTGGGGGAGGGAGAAGGGGTGTAGCCAGTTTTAAAGTCTACAGTCCATCAGAATTACTACAGCCTTGGTTTAAATCTGGATTGTTGTTCAGAGCATAGAGGGAAAGAGGGAGACAAAGTGATCAAAGAGACGAGGCATATTAAATGGATCGATGATAGCAAGACTGAGGAAATTAGAGACTGACTTACAGAAACCGGTGCCTTGGACGAAATCGACTTGGAAGAGTGAAGCACCAAAGACCAGGTACTGAGATCTACAAAATGAATTATTCCTAGATACAAATTAATATATTTAAAATATAATAGGGGACCGTGCAATGTAAGTGTACGTGTGTTGGATTCAAGAGCTTATGATGGAACACGTGTGATTGATTCTTGAGACCATCCATGTGTGGAGTTGATCACAGGCATCAATCCGATTCCACGGAGGGCCCAGTGCATGTTGGTTTTTGGTTTTCCCTTTAAACCGTGAGGGTAGAACCTAACCAATTACTAGTGACCTAATTAATCAATAAAGTAAAGTAAAGTAAAGGTGAAATCAAAAACACCCCAGACACTTGGGTGACTTTGGGTGGAAGTCTCTGGCGAATAGAAGACATCCTGATTAATATGACCATTCTGTTGTATATGCTATATAAGTGCTTGGTTCACCAGAAAAGTATTTGTATTACTGTTATGTGTGTTTAATGTCTATGTTGATCCCATGCGTTGTGGTATTCAAATACGGCCTTTGAAGCTCGTTCCACTCCATATATTAATTCCAACCCTTTAATCAGGGGGACAATAATACAATAACTGGGAAACCAGGTGGGCACAAGCGAAGATGAGGTAGAAATAAGCTGATAAGGGGTTGTAAATGGATTGGAACTGGCCATGAGGGCCAGAGTTGAATAACACTCACCTTATGGTTGTTGAATTTGTGATTTAGAGAGATATGTTCCTACGTATGCTGAGGCTTGATAGTGTTGTAAAAAAGGTAATGAATGATTTCTATGCAGTTAAGTGGTGAACCACACCCATGTTAATGCTTTGAGGGTTGGAGCAGTCTCTTCATTGGTGGGTACCCATTTGGAAAATACAGCATATGAACTTGCGTGCCGATTGGTTGTTCAATGCGTTTGTAGCGTTTTTAGAGTTGTTTATATAATTACAAAGAGCCAAACATTACACATATTGGGGGTTACATCTGATGATTTTTATCACAACAGTTGCGGTGGATACCTTGAGGTTTCCTTATTTGCAACACTTGTTACAGGGCCACCCTCTGGCCCCTCTGAAACCTCTAGCCTACAAGCCCATTGTTCAAAAATAATTATCCTAACAGAAGGTTGTGGTGTTTTTCCCCTTGGCCTCTGCCTCTGGTTCAACCACATTCCATTGCACCAAGAAACAACAAAGCAAAGGATGTACAACGTCACTGACGGTAGCAGCAGGCAGTTCTTCCCCTGTTGGGAGTATATGAGGTTTAATGAATGTTTGCACCAACTAACCTTCCATATACCCTTCATTCCCCACTGTGCCATTATTAATCTGTCCAGGCTGGGCAGCTTCCTTTCAACAGACTCAACATTTCCACTGTATACTTGTCTCATTTGCCCCCTATGTGCCAAGCTCCAGACCAGTCATCTAGTCTCCCCAGCCCTCTCACCTCGCCCGGCCCAGGATGGCTCTCTCCGGCCAGGCAGGTTACCTCTCTGAGGAGCAGTTTATCTGCTCTATCTGCCTGGATGTGTTCACCAACCCAGTCTCCACACCCTGTGGACACAGCTACTGCCTGGCCTGCATCTCTGCCTACTGGGACGGTACGCATTGCGTGCAGTGTTTTCCGAGTACATTTTGAGTAGATCAACAAACCCTGTTACCCGGTTTAGTGGTGAATTAAAGTATGCCATGCAATTGCATCTAATTACCCTTGACCTTGATTTCGAAGGGGGAACAGGTAAGCTGTGGGTTTGCCCACTTTGCAAAGAGAGCTTCAAGAAGAGGCCGGAGCTTCACATCAACCGCACCCTGAAGGAGATCACCGAGCAATTTAAGAAAATGGCTGACGCTGGGTTGGACGACAGGGCGTGGATGAGGGGAGGAGCCGGTTTAGGGGGAGTGGCTAACAGCGTTGGTGGTGGTGCTGGTGGTGCTGGTGGTGCTGGTGGGAGGGGGTCAAACGGGGAGCGCCCTCCGGTCCTACCAAAACCCCCAGGGATGGTCGGGATGCCCGGAGATCTGTTTGCTGAGATGAAGACCAAGTTCCGGAGACCAACCTCCAGCACCCCTCCACCGGTACTCCACCCCCACCCACCCCCGCCCTCATCCAACACGGCCAACCAAACGTCCCCAGCCCCCCCTATCGTCCCCCGGAGGTACACAGTAAGTGGACCAGCCGATGCAACCCCCGACGCTCCCCTCTGCTTGGAACATCAAAGGGGGTTGGAGTTCTTCTGCCGAACGGACCAGACATGTGTATGTGCTGCCTGCATGGAAAAAGAGCACTACGGACACCATGCTATACCCGCCAAGAGGGAATGGCAGATCAAAAAGGTAGGGAGACAAGCAGGGGTGGAGCGGTCCTCTGAAGACAACAAGACTTCTTGGTAAACAAGTTCTGCTGGAGTTGTGGGAAACTTAAAATACTTCTATTAAACGTTCTACACTTTTTAGCACTCATGGAAACATATAGTGTATACAGTACCTAAGTTCTGGAGTGGGTTTACATGAAAGAGCATTTGTGTTTTTTTTAAATGTGTTTGTAGTGCACTGACGGTGGTTTGTTGATTTCCGCAGTCTCAGTTGAACATCACGGAGGTTGAGCTTAGGGATATGATTGCAGAGAGAGAGGGGAAGGTGGAGGAAATCCGGACATCACTGCAGGAAATACAGGTTTGAATAAACCATGCACGCACTACAGACGGCTCCAAGAACAGACACACACACACACACCTCTAAATGTATCATATTTAAATCATTGAAAAGCTCCACTGCTCTCATGGACCTCTCTTCAGGCATGTGCAGAGCATGATACCGAGGGCAGTGTGCATGTCTTCTCCACCCTGGTGAGCTCCTTGGAGAGGAGTCAGGCTGAACTACTGGAGGTTATAGATTCAGCACACCAGACTGCAAAGCACAGAGGACAGTCACTCATCAGGGACCTGGAGCAGGTCTCAATTCTTTCATTATTATATTAATGCAGTTATTTAGTGGACCTAAATGACAACCATTGAATCATAAATGGTGTTTATCTCCCACCCCTGGGCTTGTGAGCAATAACAATGTTAGTACTTATTGTTGATTGTTGACGAACTAATCTCCCCTAAGAGATCTTTCTGATTTTAGGAGATCGCTGACCTGAAGAGAAAGAGCGCAACACTGACCATGCTAAGCAATACCAATGACTACGTGTTCTTCTTCAAGGTTAGAGACGCCTTTTACAGTTTTCAATGTTCTTTCTTAACCTTCTTTTTTTTACATCATTTTCTCAACAAAAAAAATTTAATTACCTGAGCTACAGGATTAACTTTATTTCTCTTTTCCCACTGTCATCCTTTGTTTTGACTTTCTAGCCGTTACATCAAGCTCAACTCAAACTGCTGATGCCAAGTGTTAACTTCCTACTTTCTCATTTTTCTTCTCTTCTACCTTCAGACATTACCGTCCGTCTCGACCCCACTACAGACCAGGGATTGGTCAGATGCGGTTGTGAGCTCAGACCTCACCTCTGGGATGGTCCTTCAAACTGTCAATAAAATGCTGGAGCACTTTCAGGAAGTGCTCAAGAGGCTGCCAAAAATCTGTGAGTTCTGGTTCACTGTGCTGGAAATCCATGCATTTTCTTCATGAATACTATCAGCTTTTTATATCTGTTTACATTCCCAGCAGGCAAAACTGGTCTACCCGTTTTGTCTGCTGAATTATCATGCGTGTTTTGACACCACTGCTATTGTGCTGTTATTGTCACACTTTAAATTCTGTACATGACAGTGCAATATGCAATGTCTGATAATGACTTTGAACATGCATTGTCTTCTGTTGTTCAGGTTTTAATCCTCAGTATCAACCAGACCAGCCTGTGGGAAGATTAAGCCCTGGTGAGGTTCAGATACATTCACGGCTCTGCCTCACATCATAATACATGTTGCATTACACATTTGTTTTGTTTTTTTGTTGGTCGAGGTTTGCATCCCCAACCTCAAGCAAACCAATCTATGGGAAGATATAGTCCAAGTAAGGTTTTCATTACTTTCTGGATCATACATAAGTCCCAGTTTAAAAAGTTATTTTGGTTTCTTATATTATACGTTTGCATTGTGTAATATTCTTTCTTATTTCTATTTAGTTTTGTATCAGCTAATTTCTGTTAAGCAACCTATTAATAATGAAACAGATAATCACATATTCACTTTTTTCTGCTTTCTCAATCAGACCAAATGCGTCCTCAGCCGGATCAACTGCGTCCTCAGCCGGACCAAATACGTCCTCAGCCTGACCAGTTGCGTCCTCAGCCTGACCAATTGCGTCCTCAGCCTGACCAATTGCGTCCTCAGCCTGACCAATTGCGTCCTCAGCCAGACCAATTGCGTCCTCAGCCAGACCAATTGCGTCCTCAGCAAGACCAATTGTATTCACAGCCAGATCAGTCTGTGGAAAGAAATAGTCCAAGTAAGGTTTGGATTTGATTATAACTATCAAACCCTCACATTCCATCCCCTAGGTCTTTCTTAATATTCTTAATAAAATGAGTTTGCTTATTCTTTGTTTATACAGGTTTCCTTTCTCAACCAGACCAAACCATGGGAAGATATAGTCCAAGTAATCTTCCTATGTTTTCCCATATCATACTCAAAGACTCATTGGTGTTTGTTTCAGATAAAGTCCAATTTGATTTATTCTATTAGGGTGTATAGATTTGCAACCTCAACCAGACCAGCCAGTGGGAAAAAATCCAAGTAAGATTATGTATTAGTCTGAGTCATCCATTCCTCATAACAGAGTATTTGTTCAGAAGTTAGATGTTTTAAAACGTCCTTTCCTCTCATTATATTTACTTTTCTCTTTCCCTGTCTTTGCTGACCCTAACACCCACTCTCCTTGTCTCCCTGTATGCGTCTCTCTTTGTAGAGGTGAGGAGTGTCCAGGAATATGCAGGTGTGTAATTCCCTTTTGCTGTGTCATGTTCATGTGTCCGCCGCATCCACACAATTCACGTGGCATTGACAGAAAACCAGATTATTCTACTGTGGGTTGCTGACTTCTGTCTTCCCCCTTTCTTTGCCATTCCCTTCCTGTGTAACTAACGCCCCCCCCCCCCTCACACCCCATCCCTTCTTCCCTATTAGTGGACATCATTCTGGACCCTCTCACCGCCCACCCCCGGCTACACATCTCTGAAGACGGCAAGCAGGTGAGCTGCGGCGAACACTTCCAGACTGTGCCGGACGTCCCCGAGCGCTTTGACCGGGTGGTCTGCGTCCTGGGGCGCCAGTCCTTCTCCTCCGGACGCCATTACTGGGAGGTGAGTTTCGCCGTAGCTCGTGATGGAGGACTGATTTGTTTGTTTGCGTGCTACCTTTCAAGTGTTTTACCTGATTGGGTATTGACATTGGGTGATTTCCATAATCATCAATTGCAGGTGGATGTGGGTGGGAAGACGGACTGGGATCTGGGCGTGGCTAGCCACTCTATTAACCGGAAAGGCAAGATCACTGTAAATCCATCTTACGGTTATTGGTTCCTGAGCCTGAGGGATAAGAACGACTATGCTTTTCGAACAGAACCATCGACCGCACTGGGTCTCAACCAGAAGCCCAACCGGATAGGGGTCTATGTGGACTGTGACAAGGGACAGGTGTCTTTCTATAACGTGGAAGCTAAGACGCTCATCTATACATTCCAGGGTAGCTTCACAGAACCAATTCATCCCTTCTTCAGTCCATGTACCAATAAGTCTGGGAAGAATGAGGCTCCGCTGGTTATTTGTCCTGTCACAGCACCACTGGCAGAGTGAGATGGTTTTAAGGCTGCATTCTAGACAGTTGGAAACGGTTGGGGACAGTTGGAAAACTCAGACCTCTGACCTCAGGGCTTCATTCAAAACTTTACAGGAGTGGGAATAACAATTCTGAACCGTCAACCTCAGAATTCCACATTTGAAAATCTGGAATCACAATTGAGCTCTGACTTAATGACTGAATTATTTACCCAGAGTTCCAGCTTTTCATTCCAGATTGTTCTCTCCATATTCCATGTTTTACGGTACAATGACCTTATAAGGTTGGTCAAAGCTGCTTTTACAATAAACCAGTTGTTTTATTACCACAAAGGGAAATAAACAAGGGCTTGAAAGAGGGGAAAACATGTATGGAATGAAAGAAGCCAAGATGTCTTCAGAAAGCTTGACTGTATTTTGAGATGCCTATTTATTTAGACGAACCACATGCAGTGGACCAGTGGTAACTCAGGACACTGGATACTGACTCTGGATTGGACTGCTAACTGTACTACAACTGTCCATCAGTCTGAGAACAAGACTCCTCCCATTGGACTCTGTCATAACACAATGTTGCCCAATTCCTCAAGACGAAAAGCCACCAGTTCTTCAAAGGAGAAAGGAAGTGGAAATATGTTTCATTCTATGCTCTGATACTTCCCATAAAGGTTCCCAATGTCGTCCAGATCCATGTCCTCCAGAGGGCATGGATGTTCATAAACAAAAATAACTCTAAAATGAGTTTAGCAGTGTATATCGAGGGCATTATCATCACGGCATATTGGAACATCAGGAGAGAAGTGTTTGCACCACAGGGAGCCCCCGGCCTCATTCTCCTCGGCCGTTACAGGACCAAGCAGAACAGTCATTGGGCCCAGAGACTCCCACAAGATGGCGGCTTAGTACCATTGCGGGTCCCCCGCCAGGTTCAGCAGGAGACAATGCGGGAGGAAGCATCCTTTGGCTTTCACCAAAAGTAGACCACTCAGTCGGTTTCCATGTTTTTCCGTTATTTTGCCCACTCCCTTATATATACAAGCTGTATATAGATATAAGCCACATATAAACGTTTGAAACCGTTTCTTTGCAAATTCACTTATCACTGACTGCTCAAAGTGTGCACGTTTTGTTTACACAATGTATGTAGGCATTATGAAGTCTATAAAAACATGTTATTGGATTTTGGGATTTAGGCTAACCATATTGGATAGGCTAGGTGAATGAGACCAACACTTCTTGGAAACGATATTTGTGGTAAAATATGTTAATCGTGGTGTAATAACAAATACATTTTGTAGGCTAATCAAATAAATCCTGTAATGAGATTTTTCTTAAAATGGCTGTGATTTTTCAATGTTATGATCTATCTAGTATATGCTATTAGGATAGGCTGTGTATTTTTCGCCTCACTGTTGACTATTATATTATCCTTTCCTCATCATACATTTCGCTACTAATGAAATACATTATTTCTCCAATCGATAGTCTGCCTGCGTTTTGAATACATTGGCGCTTCCGCCTATGCACTGAGTGATCGACAATTATGTAAAAAAGTGAATAATCACGGGGTAAACGAAGTGGTGACATGAAGGGTGTGGTGAAACTTTTCACCCAATCCAAGCATAATGAATCCGGCAAAAGGACTGCAGCGCTAGTTCAGCCAGACAGCGCCGTGCTACGTCTTTCTTTCGCAACTGCAGAGGAGGAGAGAGCAGGAGGAGACTGCGCTGAGCAGACACAATATCACTGAATCATAATTACAGCATGCAGTTCAGGGATTGGTTCAAGTGAAGGTACCACCAGCGCAATTAAACACTAAACAACGGTCCAAGACGGTAAGTGCATATATTTAAATACATTGTTTTAGTATTTTTGTAGCTTAATATCGAAAAATTCATCTTACAGGGCGTAGGCTTTCTGTCTGTCTATCAAATTATGCCCTTGAGTAGATAGGTGATTTCAAATGAATAACACCATGTTGGCAGTAACGGATGTTTTACGTCATTTCGCTGCCTTTTCCCCCCATTGATTGAAAATGTAAATGGTATTTTGTGTTAACAGTCTGTTCTCATTGAACGGACCTAGCATAATATACATATATATATATATATATATATATATATATATATAGATGCCATCTGTTCAATTCATCTGGCCAGTGGAACAATTCGTAACAAGTAATTCTTGGCAATTAGATAAAATGAGGGTGCTTGTCAGCAACTGTTCTTTTCTGACAGGACATTTACTCACTATTAGTTAAGTAGTTTCCTAAGAGGGTTACATTTACTTTCACTTAATCACAATGCAAGTGGCAGTAACTTTACAATGTTACGTCCGCCCATCAGTCTGGGTTATGTTCTTGTTACTGATGTTTTTTTATTTATTTATTTTTTAAATACAACTGTAGTGAGGGACGGCTCCCAGCAGTATCACATCCAGTATCACATCCTCATGCTGTCATGTCAAATTGTCCTAGCAACAATGTCAGTTGATGCAGCCTATCCATCATTACCCATTTCTTCACATCCCCAATTCCCCAACATTCCCAACTTCCCCACATCCCCAGCTCTCCCATGTCCCAACTCTCCCACGTCCCAACTCCCCCCACATCCCCATCTCCCCCACGTCACATCTCCCCCACATCCCCCACATCTCCAACTCTCCCACGTCCCAACAGCCCCCACGTCTCAACTCCCCACACTTTCCCCACATTCCAAATCCCCCACATCCCCAACTACTCCACGGCCCCAGCTCCCCCATGTCCCAATTCCCCCACGTCCCAACTCCCCCCACATCCCCAACTACTCCACGGCCCCAGCTCCCCTACGTCCCCAGCTTCCCCACTCCCCAATTCCCCCACGTCCCAACTCCCACATTGTCCCCAACTCCCTCACTACCAAACTCTCCCACGTCCCAACTCCCACAACGTCCCCATCTCCCCCAAGTACCAACTCCCCCATGTCCCCAACTCCGCCCACGATGAAACATACAATTTCTTCCTGTAGTTGCAACAGCTAAGCTGGGTTAAGCTTCTTTAGTGAGCACGTCACTGAGTAGTTCAGGCATGCCTTTGTCTGCATCACTGGATCAGTCACAGCTGGTCACATCTAATGATATAGACAAAGCTGCAGTAGGATTAAAATAATAGTAAAAGATATGAGACTGTAGCTAAAGGAACAAGCGTTTGTAACCCAAATGGTATTTCATTCCCTCTATAGTGTTGTCCACTAATAAAACAATTGTTTTAACCCAAATGGTATTTAATTTCTTCTATAGTGTAGACCACTCATATAAGTGTACAAACCAAAATGGTATTTAATTCCCTCTATAGTGTAGACCACTCATATAAATGTACAAACCAAAATGGTATTTAATTCCCTCTATAGTGTAAACCACTCATATAAATGTACAAACCCAAATGGTATTTAATTCCCTCTATAGTGTAGACCACTCATATAAATGTACAAACCCAAATGGTATTTCATTCCCTCTATAGTGTAGACCACTCATATAAATGTACAAACCCAAATGGTATTTAATTCCCTCTATAGTGTAGACCACTCATATAAATGTACAAACCCAAATGGTATTTAATTCCCTCTATAGTGTAGACCACTCATATAAATGTACAAACCCAAATGGTATTTCATTCCCTCTATAGTGTAGACCACTCATATAAATG
>JACXGK010009614.1:0-19616 GCA_016801125.1 Novumbra hubbsi
GCAGTCAGGCTGGCCCCTCCGCATTGAGACGCAGTCAGGCTGGCCCCTCCGCATTGAGACGCAGTCAGGCTGGCCCCTCCGCATTGAGACGCAGTCAGGCTGGCCCCTCCGCATTGAGACGCAGTCAGGCTGGCCCCTCCGCATTGAGACGCAGTCAGGCTGGCCCCTCCGCATTGAGACGCAGTCAGGCTGGCCCCTCAGTATTGAGACAGTCAGGCTGGCCCCTCAGTATTAAAACACAGTCAGGCATACAACAGCAATATGTCTGACAGTAACATAGCTTAGGTCTATGCACTAAACCCTTAAACAGTATATGGAACGTCAGGAGCATTTCATTGTATCATATAACCCGCTTTGGTATTCAAACAACCAAGAAAACAGAGTATTTCCAAGCGAAGGGTGGTCAATATTGTACTTACAGGATGCCAGCAAACATGAATATTGCATTAAGACATGTTGATTTAGCTACCCTGTCAATTTGCAGAAAAAACAACATTTGTAAATGCAAAAGAAAAGGTTTACATAAATAACTAATTATTGTTTAATAATAACATAGTAAATTATTATTTTAAAATGTCATTTAATTTTTAAAAGCAAGCTTTATTTGTCTAATAATCACAACACTGAAGTTCTCAGACTGAGGCAAAAGTAGAACCTATTTATGCAGAGCAGAAATCATTTTAAACCAAAATAAACAGTATATTCCTTCTTTCATTCTGAGAACAGCTGGCTAGTGTTGACAACCAGCAACCGAGCTAAGATAATTATACAACACACTTCAACTTTCTTTAAAATGCCTGCAGATACAAAAATGGTATCCATCAGTTCATCTGGTTAAGTACAAAAATACCCCAAATCTCAAAATCCCTTCAAGGTTAGAGTTTTAGATACTGAGAAAGTGAGAGTGTATATGGAAATAAACATTGGTCTCATAAGCATTGTGGTTAGGTTTACAGTAAAATAAGAAAATTGGGGTTAGTTTTAGGCGTTAGGGGGTGAGTTTAGGCATTAGGTTAGATTAGACTTTATGCAGTTAAGCATAAAGGTTTGGTAATTTAGATTAGGGATTAGGGTGTGATTTTAGGGTACAGGAATATTAGGGGATAAAGAGTCTGAGAGATATCCGTGGGTGTGAATAATACCTGTCAGTCTGTTGCTGCTCAGACAATACCAGCCACTAATATGCAGATTACCAGCCAATCGACCAACCCCCACAGGGCAAAGCATGATGGGACAGTTCTCCCCCAGAGGGTGAGAGAGAGGGGGCACGGCTGTGCCAAGGGGAGAAAAGGCACAGGACAAAGACAGAGCGGTTGAGAGCTCGTACACCCATGCCCCTGCAGACACACTGGGCCGGTCTGTGCACGGAACCCGGGTGGTGTGACTAAGAACCTGGGCTCCATCCAAAAGGGCAGCTCCAGTTCCCACAATGCCCCTCTTCTACCACGGCGGGGGGAGGGGGGGGGCTGCAAGCCCCCCTCCCCCAATCCGCCACTCCGTTTAGGGGAAAGAAAGTGTATCCCTGTGTGTAAGACATTCTCTGTATCCCATCCCACCCAAAGACAAACCCACACAGGCTGACTGCAGTCCAGAGTCATTCATACAACATGACATCAGAGACGTATAACAAGGATCTGGCATTGTACTGTAGGCACATGTATACACACACACGGTCAACGGTATGACCTCAATACTCTATAGAA
The DNA here is from genome assembly GCA_016801125.1 of Novumbra hubbsi. Classification (NCBI taxonomy): domain Eukaryota; kingdom Metazoa; phylum Chordata; class Actinopteri; order Esociformes; family Umbridae; genus Novumbra; species Novumbra hubbsi. The sequence continues at coordinate 1,704 of JACXGK010009614.1, forward strand.
GCAGAAGCTCTATCGCCACAGCAGGCACTGGGTACGTGTGTTTGTGTGTGTGTGTGTGTGTGTGTGCGTATCTATCACACCTCAAAAGCACAGTAGAAAATCAGTATTATTGGTCAAAAGGTCAAATCCAGCAGCAGCTGAAATACCTAAAATGTAATTGCGGAACAGTACATCAGACAGACTGCTAATGAGCTGTTATAAATCCGAAGCAGTCGTCACATCAGTTACACAGAATGCCTTTGAGCTGTCGACAGCAGAACATCCTCAGTTTCACTTTTACACCAGAACCACCCCCCCCCCACCCCCGCCTTCCACATTCCCTGCATGGCTGACATGGCATTGAGTGTCACTCCAAGTGCATCCCAACCAATGCTGCCAATTCAGTCATCCATGCTCTAAAGCAAGACTGGAAAAAAGGACTGGTTAACGGTGGTCTCACACACACACACACACACCAGGGGATGGCCCCCTGCTATATAAGCTGAGAGCAGGCCTTAAGTGTGTGGGGGGGGGGGGTCACCCATTATATACATGATATGGACGAGCACACATTCCTACGAAGAACAGACGACACAGATAGCGGGACAAGATATGTGGCCTGCAACTTCTTTCATCCTTCAGAACACTAGTCTGTGGTGCCTGTCTGTACATTCCTGTCCCATTAGAAGACTCTTAACCATGTCAGCGTCATAAACTCTTGAGCTACACTAATGACATCACTGTGTAACACAATGAATTTTGTTCCTGGGTAGGAAGTGGTATTTCGTAATTGCTTATGCCTAAAAAGTATACAAAACGGCTATTATTTCCCACAGGCTTTGCATTTGTGACCAGGACAGTGATATTTTGAAATGTCCATTGAGGATACAGGCAAAACAGTATTTTCGTTCACATAAAGTCAGAAAATAAACAACAACTGAATCCCAATTAACATGTATTGACACTAAAGTAACACAAAAATGACGACAAAATATTTAGAAGGGAGCAGTTTTTCAAGATTCGCGATTATACTGTAAATCACTTTCACAAAACAGCCCCCAAATGTCGTCTCCCATCATGTTCTCGTTAGTCTGTCCTTGGTAGCGGCGTAGTCCAGTATATCCTGGTGGAGGCACTCGCCTTGCTCCTTCCGAGTAGCTCCTATGTTCTCCTTGAATTTATCAAGAGGAGCGTCGAGGATATGGACTTTGTGGGACATCCTACAGCCCATTGTGTCGTAGTTCTTCACCAGAGTGACCAGCTCTGGTGAAGACCAGCTCCACATAGTTTGGCCCTTATGAATGCCCAGGAAGTCCCAAAGCACTGTGACAAAGCTGTTCTAAGCTGCTATCTCCTTGCTAGTGATCTTCCTGGGGAATTCATTGCACTTCAGGATCTTCTTAATCTTTGATCCGCCGAAGACACCGGCTTTGACCTTTGCCTCAGACAGCATCGGGAAGAAGTCTTGAAGGTACTTGAAGGCCGCCGGCTCCTTATCTAGAGCTCTGACAAATTGTTTCAAAAGGCCAAATTTCATGAGCAGTGGTGTCCTCAGCACCCACCGGGGTTCCACAGTGGCTCTCACTGGACGGTGTTCCTCCCCACAGAGAACTCAGTCGGCTGTGGCTGGTGCCCCCTGTGGTGATGTGTTTTGGTGCCCCTGCCGTCACCTAAGATTGCAGGGAAATTTGGTAAATGCCGCCAATTTTAACTCTCCAATGACATCCCAGCCGTACTCATCATACTTCGATGAACTAAATTAAACAGATGGGCTTAATAAGGCCTCTGTATTAATACCACTATTAACATTACTGGAAAGTTCTAGAAGTTTCTCCAAGTTTACTCAGCACTGAATCGATCCGGAATGTCCTGGAAAATAGGTACATTTCTAAATATCACAGTCCTGCTAGGTTTGTATGAAATAATAGCCATTTTCTATACTTTTCAAGTATAAGCAATTAGGAAACAGCACTTAATACCCAAGAGCAAAACCAAATTGTTTCACAGTGTACTCTCTACAATTAGAACCGAAAATACTTCCAACAGCACAGGACCACGTCCCGCAAAAAATACCCAGTCAGATGAACAATTGAAAGGCACTCATGCACGCACACTAGGAACATGCAGGTCCAGCTACGTCTGCTGTATTACACCCCAGACTGTGGGAACTGAATGTACCCTCGGTATCAACCCACAGGCTTTATCACAACGGTTACATAACCTCACCACAAGGCTTTAAGATGCTGAAGTGGTAGAGCATGAAAAAGACTGGGAGAGAGGGAAGGACGGAGGAATAGACAACAGAGGGAGAGATTTATTGGTTCTCTGAATCTGGGCTGAAAAGAAATGTGGAGAAAGAGCTACTGGTTCTGTTGTCAGTGGCAACCGTGTGTTCTAACCTAGAAGGATCATCTGTAAAACCTGCCAGAGTGATGCAGAGGCTTCTGGGATATTCCTCTCACAGAACAGACATGAACTTTTTGAGCATAGAGCATTGCACTCATTTTGGTTGTGTGTTTGTGTGTGTGTGTGTGTGTTTGTTCATGCGCGTGGTTGCATGCATACATTAGGACAAGTGATACGTATATTGACATTGTCTGGTGGTGTTTGTGTGTGTCGTCACTCTCCGTGTTTACATGGAGCCTATTTTCAATCTCTGTGCTTCTAGTGGTGATTCATCACTTACCATTGACTACAATGTTGACCTCAGAACATTTTCAAAACATCACTAAAGCAAAATGGAAAACCCTCTAAATCACCTACATAATTTAAAAAAACTCAGTAACAATAGATTCCACACTTAATAATTTATCTGTACTAAATACAGTGCAGATAAAGGCCCTCTGCATTATATCCATGTCTAAATGGCATCGTTTACAAAAGCAACAACAAAAAGATGTTAACACGGATGTACGGAACGGCGGAAAAACCAAGAATCTAGTCCGGAGAATTGGATGGGAATGAGGGTCGGTTTGGGTGTTTCGGATTGTTTCCTAAGCTTAAGATACACCTGCATATTCTCAAAGCATTGTCTCAATTCTGAAAAGTGAGCATTCCGATTCAGCAAAATGTGACAAAACCTTGTCCGAAACAAGGGAACTTAAAAGTACAGAGAGGGGAAACTAAGAGCGGCTCAAGGATGACCACCTCGACCACTTCTCCTTCCCCCAACGGTGTGGCCTCCTTTCGTTACGCGAGGATCCATAGCAGGTAAACCATTCCCCCCGGTGGTACCTCACCCAAGAGGAGATCAAGAGGAGAGAGGAGATGACAGTGTTGAGGAGTTGATAGGGAGGCTCCCCCTCCTCCCCCGGGCTTATTGGACTTGATCTGCTGATTTGCATGTGAAAACAGACAGACATATGGACAGAATATGTGCCAGACAAACCAACAGACAGCGGGTTTAGTGCCCAGAGGGTCCTGAGAAAGAAGCTGAGGAAGACGGACAGAAGGAGAATGGCCCTGGTGTGTACAGACAGAGAAAGAAAGAAAAAAAATCAGAAATAAATTGCTAAATAATCTAGACATTATGTGAATGGTTTATGATCATGTGTCTGTTCTCCTGTCCAATGAACACAGCTTACATGAACTGTCCTCCGTAACCCACACTGTCCAGCTACAGGACACGGTCCTGTACCCCACACGGTCCTGTACCCCACACGGTCCTGTACCCCACACGGTCCTGTACCCCACACAGTCCTGTACCCCACACAGTCCTGTACCCCACACTGTCCTGTACCCCACACTGTCCAGCTACACTCATTCCCATCATAACCATATCTAATGGGGACATAAGTGGGAGAGTGAAGCCCTTTCATGAGTCACCACAGAGGGAATTCATGAAGCCTCAGCCTAACATCACTATATAAACTGATTCTTTGTGTTATTCCTCTCATTCACTTGACCTCCATGCACAGAGGGAGGATGTTATTAGCCAGGCTAGACTAGCACGGTTAAAGTACTGTAGTGCAAAAAGACCAGAGGAAGTTGGTGAAGAGAAACAATGGATACGACAGGTATACTAACCCTCTCCTGGGGGATTGATTTCACACAGATAGAAGCGCTTGGATAGAGACACCTGATGTGGGTCATTGTATCTGACCCACATCAGAATGGAAAGAGGTAACCAAAGCTGTAATAACACACACACACACACACACACACACACAATCGTTCTAATTCAGTATCAGAGAACCTAAGCAGAGGCAGGTACCATGCAGGCAAACAGCGAACAGACCAAACCCCAGGACACACGACATAGAGGGGGGAATGTATGTTCCATACCGGGTCCAGCAGCACAGTAAAGGGTTGTTCCAGACAGACACGTTGGCTACAGCACCACTGAAAGAACATCACACGGGTTGGAGGTCAAACGACTAGCAGCTCACCATGGGAGGATAGACGTCACACACACAGCACTCCGTACACGCTTATTAGCAAGGCTACTGACTGAAAGTGGTTGTGTAACAAAACACCCCCTCGTTGTCATCTGATCCATACTGCATTTCCGCCGCCAAACACATTCGCAAACTATAAAAGTAGCCTCCATCGTTTTTCATGCCAGTCTGTTCGCCTACGTTTTTATGCGATAGTGTTCGTATGAAATCTGATCCATTTCCACCAATTATACCATGATGTTGTTTCCCTGAGGCGGTCACTGCCAAGAGCTGATAAACTGAGATTAAAGTTTATCTTACTTTGGTCCAACAACCGATTCTTTCCCATGTCCCCATCCTAGTCACATACCCCGATTCGGACACCTATGCAGATCATTGTAACTTATAGCATACGTGCAGTCATTCATTACACCGTATAAAGTAGTCCTTCCGTTTCAGATGAGCACATTTGGTGCATACATCGACAACGTGCGATGAACCCATTTCGGCCTATAATGTTTTATTTATTTATGTTAACGGTTCAGAAGCTACAGAAAAACATTATACACGTGTGTTGAAACAAACGACGCCAGTGTAATACTGAAAAAATCTCAGTGTATAAAATGTGATGGCATGTAGACCATCCAACTGGCATGGGTCATAGCAATGGGTTTTAACACAATGTTTAAACTCAGTTAACTGTACATCCTTCAGCTTTATCCCAGTCAAGCTCTAATTTATACAAGATGCAGACAATATGAACGTGTCGAAAATGAATGGTGCGTAGGGTTTGCAACATATACAGACTGAAGACAAATAAGGACATAACTTGCTTATTATTGTCAGGTGTGACAAAATAATAGTGATCATAAAAATAAACAAAACAGATGTCCTGTACTCTAAACAACTAGTCTTATTTTGACAACAGAACACTAGCCTTGTGGCGACGCAACGTTACTTGATGGCAACCTTGTTTTTGCTCATCCGGAAAGCAGTGTCACAGTTAGCCTTACGTACTGACAGTGTGCTTGTAAACCTTCTAAACGAAGCCACAACATTTGCATCTTACCAGAAACGACGAAGCCTACGTTATTTCGACTGGACTTCCAGACCTCGACAAGCGCTTCCTCAGAGGCCGGATGCCTGTATTTCCACACGCCCGTAAAAACAGTTCGTCTACGTCGTTTCGCTTTTCTCTTGCTCACCTTTTTCCGCACAGACTGTTCTTACAGGAAACACGTTTTTAAAGTTCAGATTATACAAATTACAGACCGTAGTCCGAACGCAAATTTCTATAAAGACAAGTTATCTTATGGGGAGTTAGAGCGGATTGTCTCGTTGTATGAACCCGGAGGTGTGCAAGCTCTAGCTGCCCGCATTCTGACGCCTCCGCTTGTGCTGCTCGTTTACACAGAGAGGGAGGAAATGAACTGAACGCAATCGGTGATCGCCAACCAGCCACCGCTAGCAACACCAATAGCTATACATTCAGTTGGTGGTTCTGTAGCGTCCCCTGCAGTAAATAAGAGGGTGCAAAAAAGGAGTTAGGTCACTGTTTACAGTCGGGGATACGGTGGCAGTGCTGGTACCAGGGAATTGCCATGCTACTGGTTTTATTTATAAAGTAAATGTATGGCACGTTAATTTATTTCATGTTTAACCCCAGCCCTGCAAGTAGTGATTTATGGTTGCCCAACAACCAGCCCTTTACACCCCATTCCCTACGTCCCCCACACCGCATTACCCTACATGAAGAACTATCATTCCACAAATTAACTTACGGAATACTGGCTGCGTTCTTTCGGACATCCAGAAAGCAACGCTTGACCATCCGATATCAAAAACAACAGACAGCTTTTCAGTTTGTCTTCTCTTTCCAAACATTTGAGCGTGCTGTCTCTGATCACCTGCTCTCTCTCACTCAAACACACACACACACACACACACTAATCTGTGTAACAGAGGCTCTCTCATTCTCCTTGATCTATCTGCTGCCTCCAGCCCTGTTCTGCGCTCAGATTCTCCTCCACCGTCTCAGGGCTGTGAGCTTCTGGGTCTATTCATGCCACCTTGCTGTCCTAAAACGAATGCACGCGTAGATACATCGCTATGCTAAATTACTGAAATGTTAATGAAAAATGTTGAAGTTGCACACGGACATGTATTTGTTTAGTTTGAGTGTTTATTTTCTTTGCGAGGCTGTGGTATTTGTGACACACACACACACTCATATGTGTGTATATATTAAATACATATATAAATAATTAAAAAGTCTGAATGTCTTAAATATTTTAGCCTAATGTATGCATGTCAATGTCTCATTTATGGACTTTGACGGAGACTGTCAACACCACTATCATAAATAGTGAGCGCAGGCGCAGTGTTGTGGCTTTGACACAAGACGCGTCCGCAGAGCGCATCGAAGGGGATACAGAATAAAAAATATAATCTTGCAAAATGTCTCGAGCGGCAGAAAGACTGAAAATGGTATTAAATCATCTAGGTCGAACTTCTTTTTGTGTCGTATCCTTTTGATGTATGTATCTGGGGCATTTCTCCACGGCTGAGCGGTGCTGGAAATTATGACCGCTGTTCTGTAACTTTGCGTCGGTACCGCTTTTCAGGATAACCCGCGGATGCGGTATTAGTAAATTGTGAGGCCTTTCCAGCGTGAACTGTACATTAAAGAATATAACATCAACATGAACCCTTAAGAAATTAAAATAGTATAGGCTGTGTGCGTAAATGTCAGTTTGTACTGTTAAGCTTCGAGTGTTCAATTGTACGGGGCAATCTCTGATACATCAAATGTAGATCGATAAAATATAACTCTGTAAGATAATGTGTTTTTGGACTCAGTTTTAGTTAAACAGTTTTACCAGATTATAACCTTAAATATCATTGTTACTTCAACGCTTGCCAATAGATGACCTTTCTAAAAAACATGTTTCACTATAATTGTTTTATAATGGATGGTCGTTGGTCTATAACTGAATATACATTTCAGAGTGGTTCATTGTCTCCTGCATCCCGCAATTCTTGAAGAAAACTTGCTTTGGTTTTAGCTGCCTCCGTGCACATGTACTGCGGCAGCATGTGTTCAAATACACCCCACTGCCAAAGCAGCAAGAGCTCTCTTGTAACGTTCCCCACACCTTTAGAGGGAAAGCCATTAAAATGCCTGATTATATTTAAATTGTTGTAATAATGAACTTAGAAAATGATGTAGCTTCAAATGACCATTCAGTAACAACAAATCAGATTGCCTTGACAAATAAAGCAAGCCTGTTCTACCTCCGGCCAACCTGTTGCTTATCACCATCCACATTCATTCAGGTAGGTGACAATCTCATAAATGCCCTTATTTTGTGATGGAATTAATGTGTTTGTACATTAAAAGAGGAGATATTGACCCATGCTCTACTTCCTGAACACATTACATAACGCTACGATCACCCCAGTAGTTCATTCAACTTTGATTTGTCATGACACTCTATGGGAACACAGGTTCAGAGTCCATCTTTAATGCCCCACTGTCATTCACCCGTTGTATCCAGGTATACGTTTGACAATGACATACTGAGCCCTGAACAGCGGTTATCCTATGAGGAGAACGGCTTCCTCGTTATCAAGGGCCTGGTGGCTGAGGATGACATCAACAGATTTAGGTATGCACAAACACACACACACATCCCTCGGTTCTTGAACATTATTGGACTATTTCACCCGGCATTTTGTGTTCCCTATCTGTGACTCCATATGTAGCATGGCCTTCCACCCGTAGAGTACAGCTCACCCATCCTAGAGTCAGAAAGACAGAGGGCCGTAACAGAGGTGCTTACCTACTGACGCTACACTGAACAAAACAGCTGCACCCCAGTCGACTACCGCTGCTCTGTGTGTTTGTGTGGTGTGTGTGTGTGACAGGGAGATGTTTGGGCGGATATGCCGCCAGGAGGTGAAGGTCCCTGGGCTGATGGTGATGCGGGATGTGTCCATCAACAGGGGTGAGTTCATCCCTGAGCAGAAAGCCGTCTCCAAACTGCAGGACTTCCAGGAGGAACCAGAGCTGTTCCGCTACTGCGCCCTGCCTCAGGTACACACACACACACACACACACACAAGCTCAAGTCCCCACACAAACTTGGAACACACAGTCTCTTTGTCTTGGTTTTGTGTAACGTTCATGCAGGGGATTCATCCAGAACAGTACACTGTGTCTCTTGGTTTTCTCAGATCCTGAAATATGTGGAGTGCTTCACCGGTCCCAACATCATGGCCATGCACACCATGCTGATCAACAAGCCCCCAGACACAGGTGCAGAACGGGTCAACCCCTATCCAACCTCTGACCCCTAACCCTAACCCAGAAAGACACGTGTACACCAACCTTGTATAGAGAGTGGAAAGCGGGAGCCTAGTTATTGTCCGACAGTAGTATGCAGCAGGAGTCGTTTTTGCACGTGTTTATGTACGTGGCCTTTTCCAGGGAAAAAGACGTCTCGCCATCCCATGCACCAAGACCTGCACTATTTCCCCTTCCGCCCCGCCGACCGCATCGTGTGCTCCTGGACCGCCATGGAGCGGATCGACCGCCAGAACGGGTGTCTGGTGGTCCTTCCCGGGTCGCACCGCGGCACCCTGGAGGAACATGACTACCCCGAGTGGGAGGTGAGAAGCCCAAACCACGGGGGCTACTATCCCCACCTGCCTGGTGTCCTCACCTCCCTTCACTCCTCCACAGGGCGGAGTCAACAAGATGTATCACGGGATCCGTGACTACAACCCCAATCATCCCAGAGTGCACTTGGAGATGGAGACGGGAGACACCGTGTTTTTCCACCCTCTGTTGATCCACGGATCTGGGATGAACAAGACCCAAGGCTTCCGTAAGGTAACGCACCTCGCTCGGGGGGAGTTTTAACTAGACGTGACTAGCAGAGTGGGCGCTGTGTGTGGAAGACGAGGGGTGCAGCAGACATCTCAGGTGGGGGAAGTGAGGGCTTTATGAGGGCTTTATGAGGGCTTTATGGATTTAACATTTGCGTGAGTTCGTGGGTTCACCAGGTTGGGTAAAGGATGAACGATAACCATAGAGGAACACAAGTCTAGCTTCAACCTTGGTTGTCAGATGGACATGCGATGAGAATGACATTGTTCAGTTCAGCCATACGCCTAAGTACTTATACGAGGTGACTTGCTCAAGCATCACACCCTCAGCTGTAGTAATCACACAAGAAGAGGAACCTCCTATCAAACCTTGTTTCAGAGACGTTTATAAAGTTACAGGCATAGAAAGGTCAATGGATACTAGGAAAACGTTGTGGTCAAGCACCTAAAACTCCTAACCCTAACTCCTAAAGTGTGTGTGTAGGCCATCTCCTGCCACTATGCCAGCGCTGACTGCTACTACATCGACGTGAGTGGAACCTCCCAGGAGAACATTGCACAGGAGGTGAAGGAGATCGTAGAGAGAAAATATGGTGCTGACAGCACTGTCACATTCGAGGTACATCTTCGTGTCTCTACAGAAGAGTCCGATCACAGAAACATGTTATTAATGAAACGTGTATAGCTGTATATATTATACATAAGTGTAAATGTGAAACACATTGTTAATAGATCATGTGTAGCTGTTTATACTATATATAACAGCATAATAGTCTGTCAGTAGCGGTATAAATACTATTTAACATTATATACATGTAACACATCCTGAACAAAGTAATAATCCTTGCAGTATATACACAAAGCACGTCTTTAAATTGTGTCTAATATTGTGTTTCTGTGGTCAGCCATATTGAACCCGCCTTGTCTTGTTTGCATTGCAGGACTCTTGGGCTTTGAGGGGGCGTCTGGTGCAAGGGGATAGGATCAATATGTAAGAAAGCCCATCACTCACCACTAACAACCTGCCAATCAGGTTAGAAGGAAAAAAGGCGGGAGTGTTTTATTGGTTGGGCAAGGGAAGGTTCAAGAGTCCAATCAAGGCTGTTTGCTGGTTGTGTTTGACAAGTTTCCAGTTTTTACCTGTAATATGCATTTGATACACCAGTCAAAGTACACTAAAACAGTCCCACTTGTAGGTTCTCGCTCAACACTGATTAAGCTAAGGAAGGTTAATTTAAGACCGTGATTGTTGTTTTCTTCTGTCTAACGATGAACAATTTTTGTGCAAGGGACTGAATTGAGAATCAATGGTAGAATGTGAATGTGTGTACAGGAGTTTGTTGGGTGTATGGAAGGTAATGCGAATTTCTTTGAGTTTGTTTTAGTGGACTTCTGAAAACTAGTTTGCAGCAAACTGTTATGTGTGTTGCTTTGTAGACAAATCGATACATTATTAAATGAAGCTAACAGAGATGCCTTAATATAATGGAAATCTAGTTGCATTTGAAATCACCTTTTATAAGGCTGCATTCAGCCTCGTTTACTTCACAGGTATATGTGATTTTCTTTCCATGTTAGTCAATGTCACTGACAATAAACAGATGCCGAATGAAATACTTGTTCCTATTTTACTATGTGGAATTCAAATTTATGTGGAGTGTTTTGGGGAAAGTGCATCAATAGTTTGACCTGTATCTTCTTAACCCTGAAGCTAACTTCTAACCTTAAGACCCAAGTGTAGCACCACACCAAAGAGACCATTTTGATTCCCTAAATCATAGGCATTGGTCCTCATCACCCTCAACCCAACCTGCTTTCCAGACATGCTCCCAACCTGCTCCGCCCACATCCCAGGGCCTCATGAATATTTAGCAGTTAAAGATCTGCAGTATCAAGTACGTGTTGATGGATGTGTACAATCCTGCCTGGTCTCTCCTGTTCTCAGACCCAGTGTTGGGGAGGTAGAGTTAAGGCCACACCCTTAGTGATACCTGGATAATTTGGGAGCATTACTGCAAATTGAACTGAAACTAAACCAAGTCCACAGTCACAAGTACTGTGCCATCATGTAGTAAAACAACAAGGACTAAATAGATCAGGCAAAACAATTCCAGCCACAACTTATGTACAAAGTCTTGAGAAGATGTAGTCCCAGAACACAGTTGAAGCACTGTGTGTTGAGATGCTTTGACGTATCTTATATAGCCAGGGAGCTAGTTAAGGTCACACCTGTCCATTTAAATGTTTAAAATCACATTTACGACTGCACTGGACCTTTAAGTCTCCCAGTTATACAGGCAGAGTATATAGCCAGGATACTGTCAGGCACTCCCCGATAGAAACACAGGCCAGGCACAGCCTACAACACCACGGTTGCTACTTAGAGACCGTCATTAGACTTCACTTTAGCCTCACTGTCGCCCCAACCCACCCAATACACACTGCCTCTTCTTTATTGTCCAATACATAGACATTTCTTTGCATGCCGGTATGAACTGTCATCTAGTTGCCTTTCTTGTGTTACCTCATGAGTAAACTGTGTTGTTCTTTGTGATGGTGGTCTGTTTGTAATTATTCTGGCTAAATGTCCTGCAGGTGGAAATGCAGTCCAATTCTTTCCCTTTTATTCCCTACAACGGTAAACTAATGAGATGATATCGAATACATTTTTGGAGACAAGTTTGTGGAAAAAATACCAGAATTGGCTGCCCATTTGTTCCCCCTCAAAATGGTCTTTTGGCCAAACAAAGCTCTGAAAATAATCAAATTGTCGTGGTGTACTGAATGAGTGGCCCAACACGCAGGCAGGCGATGTAAGATAGGATTTAATGGTACTTATCGTCATGAACAGGTAAGAGTAAATACTCCTCTGAGTCGAAACAAAAGCAAGTATGCAGTGTGAAACAAACACTGCTAAAGCACCTCGGTGCAACACACAACAGTGAAACAATAACGAACGCAGAGACAAGACACATGAGGGATTATATAGGCAGGTAACGAGCGCCAGCTGCAAGGACTCAGGGAGGGATGCGTTCACAGGACATGGGGAACAAGACAAACACGAACGGTGGTGCCTAAAAGGGCGGCGACGTCGGGGGCTGGGGGGCTACGCAAACGGGAGAGGCCGCCATCAGACGGAGACGTGACACCAATTCACACACACACACACACACACACTTTCTTTTATCAGTGGAGTCATGAAGGTCCTCAATAAGGCAGGTGGACGAGGATTTGACATTTTAACAAATTACACACAATAATTTGTTCAAAATTTGCGGGTGAATATGAGTTGCGTAAAAATTATTAGTTGGTTTAAGTGCACTTGTCAGGGATTGGTGGTTATTATGAGATGGATGCCTTTCCTAATCTGCCTCTAGCGCCCCTTAGTGGCTGCTTGAGGACCCACAAGCTCAATCAAGGTGGTAAACAGAGGTGTGTTCTCTCTGGCACATAAGGATCACAATAAAGACTTCCTGGTTGAGCAAATAGCGTTACAAGAAATTGAACAAAATAAATTATTCATGTTTATAAATTGTAAAAATCTTCACCAGACTGGCTTCATGTTTCACTGGCAAATACAAACACATATTTTCACGGCACATTATATGCATCCACCGGCCACATGGAAACACGCAAACAGATGAATTCAGAAAGTAAATACACTGACAACCTGATTTAGTCCCGATCGGTTTCCCCTCATGATGAGTCTCCTGGTCTAGATGATCTCTGGACATGAAACACACACCTTAACCACACAAACTGAAGGATACAAAAGCAGCCTTGACCTCTTTAGCAACACACTTTTCATTTATTGAATGGTGATGAAAAACGTGTCCTGATTGGTTTGAATTCTACTTCTGCGTGTAATCTATAAAAACAACACAAATACTCACTTGATTACCCCAGGTTACCCCAGGCTCCCCATCTCACCCCTCCCCTGGGCGAATGAAATACCAGCTGTCCCTAGCTGGGCGAATGAAATACCAGCTGTCCCTGCTCCCACAAAGTCCCCCTCTTTGTTTTTCTCCCCTCCCACTACCTCCATCCCTGCCCTCTTTCACTCACCTCCCCCTCACTCACCTCCCCCTCGTCTCTCTCGGTTCATAACCACTGTTTGCTGTGCTGCTTCACGGTCTTCCTCAGCATGTCCTGGACTTATCTCGTCTTCCTTTCTCTGCTCGTCATCCTCCTCACGGGTGAGTACCAGGGGGCTGACCGGCGAGGGACGAGGTGGTCAGGAAAACTATGGGACAGATAATGGGGAATCGGGGGAGACATATATTACATGTAGTAAATTTACAACAAGGCATCAGCAAACCTGTCACTCCTGACAAACAATATTTGTTATATTTTTTTAATTGCTGGATTTCTATGACTCCTAGACCCAAGTTTAGTAAAAACTGCATGTGGTGTCTGAGAGATCAGGTGGTTTAGCAAAACTCCTACCCTTGAGCGTGTGCGCCAAATGTAATCATGCAGATCAAAAGATAAAATGATAATTAATCTAAAGTTTGCCCAAGATTTTCTCCAAATGTACTCTTTTACAGTATTCAGTGGGGTGGAGAGTGCCTCGATGAGAGATGGAACAAATGGAGACATAAAAACTACAGAGCACCATGGTGAGCCTTTAAAAGATTCCACACCCCTCTGAGGGAATCCAATGACCCACTTTGACCTATCCATATCCCCTGTGCACCTAGGTCCAGGGAGGAGAGTGTTTATGCCCCCGGCGGACGCCGCGAAATTCTTAAAAACGCGTAGTAAACGCTCAACCAAACATGAGGCAGAGATCCTAGGTGAGACTGTTTACCATCGCTATAACCTTTTAATCATTTCTGTCATCCGTTGAACTCAATGGGCCAAGTTTTGATGGGTCAAAAATACAGAAGGCACCTGTCGACTGAATGAGGTAAATAACTTTTATACGCAGCTCCATAAAATAAGGGGAACATTTACATTCCATATTGGGTCTCAACAAACTACATCTTTATTGTACAGTGTGTAATTCCTTCAAAACAAAATGATGCAACAACAGTCAATGGAAACCTAAATCACCAACCACTTTGACCACTGGATTCTAGCTGGATGCAAACCGAAGTAAACAATTAAAACCATAGGCTGTTCCAACTAGTGTGAATTTCATCACGACCACTCAGGTCTGGAGAACGTGAGGGTCAGTCAGGGGCATCAATGCCTTGGTCATCCAGGAACTGCCTCCACCCTCTGGCCACATGAGTCTGGGCGTTGTCCTGCACCAGCGTAAGGTCTGACAATTTCATCCTGGTACATACCAGCTGTCAGGGTACTGTCGGCTAACACGTGAAGTTCTGTGTGACCACCTCCACAGACCAGCACTGACCCACCGCCCAACTGGTTATACTGGATGATGATGCAGGCAGCATAACCTTCACCATGGCCTCTCCAGACTCTTTCTAGTGGGCCCCTTGTGCTCAGCGTGAACCTGCTCTCATCTGTGTAGAGAACGGGGTACCAACGGTACTGCTAAAGCATTTCCTTTTGTCGGGGGTTGACTTGCAACAGCCGTTCCAGTGCACCAGTTCTCACTTTTATTTGCAGCATTACAGGTGCCATTGCATTGATTCACCATCACTTACACTCCCTAACTGGACAGATTGATATCCCTAAAGTTCCAATGACTTGGGGTTATACTGTGATGGTTACCTGTTCCCTTATTGTTTTTGAGAAGTCTATATTATTATAATCATGTTTTTTGTGGCCAGCCGCTCAAAATTAAAGCTAGGGGTTTGCGTGTGCATGTATGCGTGTGTGTGTGCGTGTGTACCCAAAGTCTATTCATTGTACGGCCTGTGGATCACCATTTCGTGTGTTGTGGTCCGAGAACTCTAAATTACAAACCTCCTACAGGTGTATCCGTAGCAGCTGCTGCCGGAGCTTGAAAGCATTTGAAGTAATCTGCTACACACACACACACACACGCTAACTGAATGCAGCAGGACTCACGGGTTAGAATGGAGGAGCTTTCCTCAGTCAATACACCTCTCTGAGGTGAACCCGCCCACATTTCAGGACAAGCAGGGACTGCTTATGTAGTCTGTCAGCCATTCGCTGAGACACTGGCGTACACATCAAAGTCAGTTGTGTGTGTGTGTGTGTGTGTGAGGCACTTTGATTAAGTCCTTTTTAAGAGTGAGATGCGCAGGTTGAAGGAAAGGCACTGCTGGAGCTGAGACAAGAATGTGTGAAACAATGAACCATAAAAGAGCAGAGACAGGAGATGGGGGACAGATAGAATAATGGCTAATGATAATGGATTGGTCTCATTTCTTGGCTGATGGGTTCCAGATAGTCGGATTCAAGCCCGTCTACGGCCATGACAAGAGACAGAAAGATATTCAGCGAGCAAGCCTTGTATCTAAGAATGTTTCCGCTTGTTCCTAGCCAACGTTTAGAATAAAACAGTTGATCAGACTGCATTCCTCAAATTTTTGTGCTTACTAATAATTAAAAAACAATACATAATCTTAACACTTGCGTTATTGCCCGTGTGTGTGTGTTTTTGGATCAACAGGTAAGTGGTGAGTGAAAGACAGGTTGGAGGTTTGGCTGAAGACCTCAATCCTCAAGGTTCATGACATCTTCTCAGGGCCTCACTGATCTTTACAACCTCTTCCATTCCCCCTTCCTCCCCCTCCCAGCCGAACAGAGGGTGAGGCTGTCGGCTGACGAGCGAAGGAGGGAGTCCTACGACGAGCAGAGGAACGAGTTTGAGAACTACGTGGAAGAGGAGCGTGACGGTAAGGCCCGTGAACTCCGTTCCAAGGACGAGGCTAAAACCATAAGCGTGCCGTTCGGTTCAATTGGGACGCATGTAAGGGTTAGCGGTTTGCTCCACGTCGTGATTCATTGAGCTTTCACACAGTGTGCGGCCCTGAACACTTTGACCACAGTTGTGGGGCTTTTGGCCCTTCTGGGTTAGTCGACATAAACGTTCCATGTCATCTCCAAGGTTCATCTTGCCCGGAGACATTAGAGACTGAGTCCAGTTCTTCGAAAAAGGACCCCTTCGGTCTCCTTTGTCTTTACGTTCCTCCCATTCATCCCCCCCCTCTCTCTCTCTCTCTCTCTCTCGCTACAGAGCAGGACGAAAGAACACGGGAAAAGACGGAGCAGTGGCGTGAGTTCAACTATGACGGCCTCTACCCCCGTTATCCCCGTGGTTGGTGAACGTGCCCCGTGATGACACGCAGAACAAAACTGAGTGCGGGCCTGTGATAAGCCGGAACCCCCGTCACTCAAAACACCTAAACTAGGAGAGCGATAACGATTTAGCACAAGAGATGGCGAAACGATCAGTCGCATTTGAGTGAGTGATTTATGTGCAAAACTATTACATTCGATTAATTTGAATAAGTAGTATTAAGTAAATACATTCAGTTTTTTGGAAATGTTTTCTAATGATGTAGCAGGTCAAATTTGAAAGGAGTTTTTCAAATGTATTCAGGTGTATTACAATGAACTCTGTTTTTATTTTCGAGTACAATATCTCTGTGTTGATGTAATGTCCATCTTTTACACCAGTCTGACAAACTGATTGAAACCAAACTTTAAGAAAAAAATTGTAACATTATATCTGTACTGTAATTCCAAAGAAACAAATAAAGACAATATAAAGGTCTACACTGACTGGTGGCTATGGAAAAAGTATGTAGCTTGTTTTTATGCTTTTGCACAATACACCACGTGTCGATAAACCTGCGTGGAAGAACTCATAAGCAGCTAGATTCACAAACACCAAGATCATTATACAGTTGGGGGGGGAAGACAGACGGTAGAGACAGACGGTAGAGAGTGGAAACAAGAGGAGAAGCTGAAGAAAGGACTAAAGTGTTACGACTGACTCCTGGAGAAGTAATCAAAGACTGAGTAAAGGTCTGAATTCTGTGTGAGACTATCAACATTCCACAGCTGCAACTGTAGACAGCGCTGGGCACAGAGGAGAGGAAAGAGAGGACATATTATATAAAGGGGAGAAAGGAGAAACCAGGAGACAGAGACAAAGTAAGTACTAGGACACAAACAGACAGGTCTGTACCTCAGGAGAGCAACACCAGTTTGTATTACTGCCATAGCCTGTCCTGGTGACCTTTGATTACAGGATGGATCCTACACAACCCCCCTAGATCACTACAACACGTCAAGATGTCTCAAATCACATTGAAGAGCTGCAACACAGGTAGCACACATTCACTTTTTTTATCCCTACATCTCGTCATCGAGTTCCTCTAATCATCTTGATCCTTCAAAGATGGACCAAGAACCAAATAAGGTACATGAGACAATTCCTCCAAGGGAGACACGTCAGGGGAAAACAGGGTGGATGAGATCATTGGAAAAATCACTGGATTTAATATTCATATTTGTAAAAGGGGTAGTTACACCACTCAAAGCAATAAAACCCAATGCATTAACAATACAGTCATTTAAAACTCACAATCCCCTTTAAAAAGGGTTGAACGACCTAACCACAAACATCAGTAAACACTGAGACAGTGATGGGCAGGGGATGAGGACACCTACTGATGGGGCGGGGATGAGGACTACTACTGATGGGTGGGGGATGAGGACACCTACTGATGGGTGGGGGATGAGGACACCTACTGATGGGTGGGGGATGAGGACACCTACT
>JACXGK010009615.1:7579-19715 GCA_016801125.1 Novumbra hubbsi
TGATGATGGGATGTGTATTCAGATCACTCTGTGATGATGGGATGTGTATTCAGATCACTCTGTGATTATGGGATGTGTATTCAGATCACGCTAACAACCATCGGCTACGGAGACAAGACTCCTCAGACATGGACCGGTCGGTTGATCGCTGCCGGCTTCGCCCTGATGGGGATCTCCTTCTTTGCCCTGCCGGCTGTGAGTCACACACACACTAACACACACACTAACATAGACACTAACATAGACACACTCACACACACATTAACACACACACTAACATACATACTAACACACACAATAACACACACACTAACATAGACACTAACACTAACACACACACACTAACACACACACTAACACACACACTAACACAGACACTAACACACACACTAACACACACTAACATACGCACTAACATACACACTAACATGCACATACTAACACACACTAACATAGACACTAACTAACACACACACACACCAACACACAAACACACACAATAACACACAAACACTAACATACAGACTAACATACACACTAACACGCAAATACTAACACACACGAACATAGACACTAACTAACACACACAAACACACACTAACACACACACCAACACACACACACTAACATACACACACACTAACATACACACTAACACACACTCATACTAACACACACTAACATACACACGTACATTGAAGTTGAGTAATTGAATGGGGTCAAGATCCGTTGATTCATTTCATTACGGGTGTGTGTGTGTGTACAGGGGATCCTGGGCTCATTACGGGTGTGTGTGTGTGTGTGTACAGGGGATCCTGGGCTCAGGCTTTGCCCTGAAGGTCCAGGAGCAACACAGACAGAAGCACTTTGAGAAGAGGAGAAACCCAGCAGCCAGTCTCATCCAGGTATGTTGTGTCATCTGACAGGCTTCAACTAATTTGTTTGTGTGTGTGATGCTGTTTTACTCTACACATGGGGACCAGGAACACCCACACAAATACACTGCTCAAAAATGAAGAGAACCCTTAAATCACACATTGGGTCTGGAAGAACCAAATATATTAAAGATCAAAATCTAAACTGTACATTTTGTAATTAGTTGAGAACAAAATGACGTAACACCTGTCAATGGAAACCAAAATCACCAGCCCGTTGAGGGGTGGAAGTCTGTAGGCTAACACGTGGAGGTCTGTGGGCTCGCACATGGAGGTCTGTAGGTTCGCACGTGGAGGTCTGTGGGCTAGCACGTGGAGGTCTGTGGGCTAGCACGTGGAGGTCTGTAGGCTAGCACGTGGAGGTCTGTGGGCTAGCACGTGGAGGTCTGTGGGCTAGCACGTGGAGGTCTGTAGGCTAGCACGTGGAGGTCTGTGGGCTAGTACGTGGAGGTCTGTGGGCTAGCACGTGGAGGTCTGTGGGCTAGCACGTGGAAGTCTGTGGGCTAGCACGTGGAGGTCTGTAGGCTAGCACGTGGAGGTCTGTGGGCTAGCATGTGGAGGTCTGTAGGCTAAGGATATGCCTCTCCAGTCCATCACTGACCCACAGCCAAACCGGTCACGCTGGATGTTTCAGGCAGCATAATGTTCACCACGGCGTCTCCAGATTCTTTCATGTTTGTCACACGTGCTCATGCCAACTTTATGGATTCTGTTTTTCACAGTTTAGTCAGAAATATACACACTAGTAGCCCGCTAAAGGTCATTTTGTAGGGCTCTGGCAGTGCTCCTCCTGTTCCTCCTCGCACAAAGGAGCAGGTACCGGTCCTGCTGCTGGCTTGATGCCCTTCTACGGCCCTGTCCAGCTCTCCTTGTGTAAGGTGACATTGATTCACAATCCCTTATGCTTCCTAACTGGACAGTTTGATATCCTTGAAGTTGAATTACATTGGTGTTATACTGTGATGATTTTGTGTTCCCCTGTTTTTTCAAAGCAGTGTATTAAAACTTGATAATTCTCCACTCAGAAAAATGCAATTTCCAGCTTAGGTGTTAGGTTTACAATAATACATACAATTAGGCAGTGTTACAATAGTAGTTTGTTTTAGGTTTAGGCATTAGGGGATAGGTTATGTTTAGGCTAAAGTTTATTATGGTTAGGGTTAGGATTACGTGACAGGGAAAATAGGGAATGATTTATTTGGTCCCCTCAAGGACCGAGAAATAAACGTTAATGGTCCCCTTTCTTCGTTCTTCGATATATGGATATTTTAAACACATGTTTTAAACACATGTTTTAAGGTTTAGTTTTAAAACTAGACCTGTGCACTATCGTGTTATTCTTTACTTTACCACAGCTAAATGGCCCAACATGTACAATTGGTGTTAGTGTTACTTTTTAGGTTAGGTGTTAGGGATGGATTTAGTTTAGGCATAAAGGATATGTTATTGAGGTTAAGTTCAGGTTTAGGTTTTCCGGACCCCAGAAAAACTAATGTGTGTGTGTAGTTTATCTAACCATGACTGAGAGAGAATGTTTGTTCTCTCTCAGGTCTCAAGTAAATATAGAGCTGAAATTTATGAGCTGTTTTCACCACTGCCATTCCCAGGTGGATGACTGCGGCATAACTCATCCTAACTGACAAAACCTGTACTATTGCAATACACCATTAACCCAACTTAAAAAATAAATAAAATTAAATAAACACATCTTGTTTTTCGAAATATTTTGCCGTCAGTGCATTAGGCCATTTGTTTTATTAATTCTTTCAAATTAGCTCAAATTTTCAACTCACAAGTAGTCCATGTACACTACAGTTGAAAAGTTTTGGGTCACTTAGAAATGTCTATATTTTTAAAAGACATGCATTAAAAAAAAAATAATAACATTAAGTTTATAAGAAATACAGCGTGTACATAGTGCATGTGGTAAATGTCTATTGTAAAGGCCCATTATCAGCAACCATCATTTGAGTTTTCCAATGGCACGTTGTGTTTTCCTAATACAAGTTTATCATTTGTCAAGGCTAATTGATCATTACAAAACCATGTTGCGCCTATGCTAGCACAGCTGAAAACTTATTAAAGAAGCAATAAAACTGATATTCTTTGGATTAGTTGAATAACAAAGACCTTTCTTCTGAAACTTGTAATCAGTATATTCTTGTTTTGAGAAACAAAGGCCACACCATGTGAGTGATTGCCTGACTAAAGATGTGCACAGCGCTGGGTACTACTCCCAAGAGACTAAAGATAGTGCACAGCGCTGTGTACTACTCCCAAGAGACTAAAGATAGTGTACAGCGCTGTGTACTACTCCCTTCACACAACAGGGCAAACAGTTTCCAACCAGAATAGAAAGAGGAGTGGGAGGCCCCGGTGCAGTAAGAGGACAAGATTAAGAAACAAGATTAAGAAGCAGGTGCTTCACAGGCCCTGAATTGTTAAATACTACCTGCAAAACACCAGTCTCAATGTCAGGCATCTCCCTTCTAGGCAGAGTTGCAAAGAAAACCCTATTGAGCTGTTGTGGGAGCATCTTAAGCATATGTTACGAAAGAAGTAAGCCAATCCAATTTGTATGAGGTGCTTCAGAAAGCATCATCTTTTCAGATTACCTCAACAAACTGACAACTAGAATGCCAAACGTCTGCAAGGTTGTAATTGCTGCAAGTGGAGGAGTCTTTGAAAAAAAGCAAAGTAAATAATTATGTCTAACCATCTCAATAACTATATTTCCTATTATATTTCCTCAAATCATGTATGTTTACATAAAAAACAAAGTGGCTTAAGTGACCCCAAACTTCTGAACATTAGTGTATTTTTTCTTCTGACCACATATTTTCTCTTGACAGAGGACATCTGCAGTAGACAGGTTTAACTCTGTTGATCACCAGTGCTGTTCTTTCTCTACGGGGCCTTCCATTGCCTATGTGTTTGTGTGTGTATAGTGGTTGTTGTGCGTCTGTTCATGTACTGTATCTGCATCACCTCACCACGTGGCTCCAATGCGTCTGTCTGCGTATCACCTCGTACCCCAGGCTGCTTGGCGTCTCTACTCCACGGACGGTGCCCGTCCCTACCTCAGTGCCACCTGGCTGCACTACCAGGGCGACCGCTCCCCCTTCAGGCATGTATATCCCCCGCCATGAGACACATCCACAACACCCGTTTTACTAAACACTACTCTCTTTTTGCCCCCCCCCCGTCTTCCGTTCCCTCTCTATCTCTTTATCTTCTGATGATTCACGTAGTGTGTCTGGCGTAGCTATGCTGCTGATGAGAACTCGGTTTCCATAGCTACCTGGAAGCCTCATTTGAAGGCGTTGCATACCTGCAGTCCTGCAAAGTAGGTGACAACCGCATGTTGGCTCCTGTAGCAATCTGTCCTCCCCTTTGTCCTCCGTGCTCCTTCAGCTTCTGTAGCAATCTGTCCTCCCCTTTGTCCTCCGTGCTCCTTCAGCTTCTGTAGCAATCTGTCCTCCCCTTTGTCCTCCGTGCTCCTTCAGCTTCTGTAGCAATCTGTCCTCCCCTTTGTCCTCCGTGCTCCTTCTGTCCCCGTTTGGTCCCTGCGTGTTCGTGTTCTCCGGTTCTTGCTTGTTGCATGTATTCCTATTTAACCGGCTCATCAGCGGCTTTCGGTGATCCATGTGTACATTCACTTTACTGCCGTCAATATTTCCAGGCAAGCTCACAGAAACGTATATAAAAACCACTTGGTTTCCTTTCAAATTAATTTGTACATGAAAAGTGAAACAGAGTGTACATGGTTGAAACTATTGCCTGGGTTCTTGTGTAAAAATGACATCCACTTATCTTCTGAAGTGTGTGTGAGGTTATGTGTGTGTGTGTGTGTGTGTGTATGTGTGTGTGCATGTATGGCTGTATGTTGATGTGTTTGGGGGGCGTATGACTGTGTGTGTGTGTGTCAGGGCAGAGTAGAGGTGCCTGTAAATATTGCCTTCTCCACCTGCATTCACACACTCACAAACTTTCTCAAACACACACACACACACACACTCACTGTCGGTCTAAACCAACAGAAACACTGCTTCTACACGTCTACACGCGCAGCTCTCACACACACCTACCTCGTCTTGTTCCACCGCCGGTTTTTTTCCGACCCAGGCCTGCGCCGGCTGTTCCCACAACTACCTGACGACAAATGTCTGTACTGGCCTGTGTTCTCCGTGTGCTGACATCACTCCCTGCATGCAACACGTGCAGTGGAGATGTTATGAAGCGCGTCGACCTTCCTCTGTCTCTGCCTGTGACTGCTGTGGAACAACTCTGTCATTAACCAGCGATATCTCTCCCCTTGTCTCTGTCCCCTCTTCCGACTAACATCGAAAGGAAAGAACAGGGCGAGACGACTAGCAGGTTGGTAGCCACCCGTCCCACCCGGGTCCGTCATTCACATTTCCCTCAGCCACACGGTCTGGGCTGTGGGTCACACTTGGTTTGGAAAGGCTCTGCTGGCCAGAACTCCCAGCTACCTGGTGGGCCAGTTAAGAACCCGTTGGCTTCAGGGGAGGTTGAGGTCCTGGTTTGAGAAATGATTCTGTTTCTGTTTCTGAGAGCATCTCACCCGTTTCCTAGCCATCGTTTATCTTTGTTACTCTGTGTGTGTTCAAATAGAAAACGTTTATGAGTGTATTTCTCCGCTGTATGTGTGCATTTCTACACTCTGTGTGTATATGTGTGTTTTAAGACAAATGGTGAATGATTGTGTGTGTATTCCTACACTGTATGTGTGTGTTTCTACACTCTTTGTGTATATGTGTGTTTAAGACAAATGGTGAATGATTGTGTGTGTATTCCGACACTGTATGTGTGTGTTTCTACACTCTGTGTGTATATGTGTGTTTAAGACAAATGGTAAATGATTGTGTGTGTATTCCTACACTGTATGTGTGTGTTTCTACACTCTGTGTGTATATGTGTGTTTAAGACAAATGGTGAATGATTGTGTGTGTATTCCGACACTGTATGTGTGTGTTTCTACACTCTGTGTGTATATGTGTGTTTAAGACAAATGGTGAATGATTGTGTGTGTATTCCTACACTGTATGTGTGTGTTTCTACACTCTGCACACGTGTGTCGGCGCCATGACGTGCATTTTCCATTCCAAGGGTATTTATATAACTCCTTAAACACCGGTCTCAGAGACAAGCAGAGGAGAAAGAGACAGAGAGATTTGTGACTTTAATTATGATTTGAAGATATTGTTTTTACAATACAGTGTTTCTTTGGCAATGAAGGATTCCTCGTGTCATGCCAGTACAGCTTTTATTCATTTGGATTTGATGTTGGGAGATATTAGGCAGTGAAGCACAGCCCATGTACACACACAGGCACACCAGCAGCCCTTGTTAATCCTCCAAACCGTTACAAGTCTTTGTGTTCTTTCATTTTGCTTCTTAAATAACATGTTACGGTTTATTCAGAGAGCTTTGAAAATCACAGTTACACCCGAGCTTTGAAACTATACAATTAACTGTATAATTTGACTTTTCCTAAGCATTGCCCACATCAAGGCGTTAGAAGTGCAGTTATTTTACTAGGAGCTTTATGGAAACAAATTATTTAGTGAAAACAGACTTGTAAACTCAATTGGCTCAACACAGCTAAACATTGTGCATGTCTGTGTTTGCACGCATGTGGGTTTGTGTGTGTGTGTGTGTATGTATGTCACCAGGTTTCATGTTTTGTCTTCCCTATCTGGTTTATTCACTACCTCCCCCCCCCCCAAATACCAGGTTTATTAACCACCTCCTCTATCTGTCTAACTCCCCGTACCAGGTACTTATACTCAAACCTTAACTTGGTCTCCCTGCGCAGGGGAAATGGTAGAAATCTGAACACAGTTTTTGCTCTCCATTAAATGTACATTAGCTTGCTCAATTACTTGGCTGCGTGACGCCACTGCATGACATTCTGAGAAACGGTTTCACCGTCACCATGACCGATGTTTGACTCCACTCATCCCCTTCGTACGTACGTCCCATGCATTAATAAAGAGTTATCGTTGTCATCAGATTGGATCACCGCATTGCATGCTATTCCTGTTGCAATGACTGGGTGGAGCCAGTAGATGCAACTCCAACCGTCTATAAAGTACTTCTACGCACAGGAGAGGCCCATTGGCACAACACTGGTTCTAGAGAGAGACCAGGTTATCCCTGAAAAAGACAGTTAATCATATTTGCTCCCAGGTCATTGCTGTGAATAAGAATGTGTTCTTATCATATATATACCTGGTATACCAACTGTAAAAACACTAGGGTTGTGGCCTATAGTATAAAAGGGAAGAAGCACATCAGTTTGATTGAAGGGTCTTGCTTGCATTGTTCCCAGGTAATTGCTGTACTTCAGTAGTCCCCCCAGAGCAGAAAGGTCCTTAATGACTACAAGCTACCCTCTTAGAAAATAAGAGTTCTTTGTTTATACCGTTTTGGTTCCAGGTTATACAATTTGTGGTTAAAAGGGTTATAATTTAGTAGTGAGACTGTTCTTTATATTAGTCAGTTCTACTTAGTTGATTAATTTTAATAGTAGTTGGAACCAATGAAAACTATTTTCAGAGAAATCTCTTCAGCATTTTAAAGAACCAGCGTTTGGCCATTTGTGGGCCCCTGGCCAAAGTCGCCCTGCAAATAATGTCCTTTTTGGTTGTGGAGAATTGTCTGTTAGAAGAAATGCTTGCTTTGTAGAACTGCAGTTCTAAGAGTAATCTTTAAATGCGGAAAAAAAAAACGGTTTCTGTTTTCTTCAAATGTTTCTTTGGCTTTTAAATAGCCACAAAATATAATGACCGCATTTAAAAAAAAAACATGCACTGACCCTTAGATCAGAGGGGCCTGGATCATGCACTAATTCAGAGGTGAGAAGGGGAACACTGTCAACAGTGAAACATTACAAAAATAATGATGATGTATTTCAAATCAAGCTTCCTTCACATTGCAATTATCACAATGATAATCACAAATCAGTCTAACACTACTTAAAACGGTCAAAGTTCTTCTCAATTTGAAAAGCAAACGTTGATTATACCACCGGTTCTACCGGGTGGTTACCCCTGCTGAAAAGTACCCAGGAATTCAGCCAAATCAGGCTTGGGGACCGAAGGGCCACCCTGGTTGTGTTGTGGACAGGCATGATTCATTACAGGGCGTCTTCCCCCTCTCTCATACTTTCCTGGTGTATCTCTCCAGCACCAAGCTGAGCTTTAAGGAGCGCGTCCGCATGGCGAGCCCCCGTGGCCAGAGCATGAAGGGGCGCCAAACGACCGCTAACAACGACCGGCGCGGCTCCCCTGGCAACGGTGTGGCGGACGCTGAGACGAGCAGCAGTCCGGTCAAGGTGCAGAAGAGCTGGAGCTTCAACGACCGCACGCGGTTCAGAAGCTCCCTACGCCTTAAAAGCCAGTCACGTGCCGTGCCGTCTGAGGGTAAGTGGAAAGGAGCTGTGTGTACTGCATGGAGCTGGATCAACAGAACAGGAGTACCTAAGTCCTTCAATGGGACATTATAGAGGAGTACCTAAGTCCTTCAATGGGACATTATAGAGGAGTATCTAAGTCCTTTAATGGGACATTATAGAGGAGTACCTAAGTCCTTCAATGGGACATTATAGAGGTCCATACCGGTATTCATAAAAGCTGCAGGGAGAGCTAACAAAAGTCAAACTGAAGATAACCCCCCAAAAAGTGTTTTGTCTGTTCGTGTTTCCCTGTACGTACTTTATCTCTGCGGCCTGGGACTCCTATGCTATGAAGAACAAGTCAGACTTGAGAACCTTTCTGACTGTTGTCATATTATTGGCTGTTGACAACATACAGAGTAAACCCTTTCTTCACCCCACCAATGCTAGCCTCTGACAGCCCGTCTCTCTGTCTCTCAGTGGATTCAGGGATGGGAAACGATGACGTGCTCGATGTCAGAGGCTGCCACTGTGATGTCACCGTGGAGGATCTATCAGCTCCACTAAAGGCTGTCATTAGAGCCGTCAGGTGAGTGCTGATCTATATCTCTCTATATACAGCCCTGGAAAAAGATAAGAGGCCACTTTCCTTTCCAAAAAAGTACTATTTTGAATGAGGAACAGCAGCATTCTACTTAAGAGACCACTGCAAGTTGAACCCTTCTGTTCCTCACTCAAAACTTTCCTTATCGAATTATTTGGAAAGGAAAGAAAAAGTTGCAGTGGTCTCTTATTCTTTTTCAGAGCTGTATAACAGCAAATACACTTTTCCTATAAATATATATATATCCACAGCATAGATCCATTCTGTGTTGTTGTAGCTCGGTCAGATCCCACACTTCCCCAAGGCAAGGCCGGAGGATTGTAGGGTATTGTGTTTGTCTGCCTGACCAGGGAGGTTCAGGCAGTATCTCTGTCAGTGGACACCCTTCTGCTGTGAGAGGCTTCAGAGGATTCGGCCAAGACACTATATTAAAAACAATCCAATTCTGGTTATTTTGTAACTCTGGATTGGGTAAGTCCAGGACAGAACACACTGGGTTATATATCCAAACCTTAGGTCGTTTGGGTTCATTTACCCATTAAATGTTTTTTGTTTTACATGCATAAACGTAAATTAAAGAGAGAATTCCTAAAGGTCTAGTTTGAACTCTTTATCAACCTCCCCATTCAAATGAACTTGTGATACCATTTGTATGTGTCTGTTTGCAGTTCCAAACATTGCATAGAAGCATTAGACTGAAAGCTGTTTCTGTAGACTAGTTAGCATTGGCTTGCACAGGTAACTATCTCTGACATCCTTCATGTATAAAAATAGTATCCACAAGTTCCTTTTTTGGGGAACGTACAGAATTTCACTATCATGGAATCCTCAGACTGTTTTCAGGTTAGTTTGTTAGATTCCACATATGCTATTGCATCTGTGCGAGAAAATAATATTATTTTTCATCATGTTAGTTTGTGTTCAATTAATATCTTTTAATGACATATTTTAACCTTAAATCGATATTGGTAACAATACCACCAGGGGAGGTTCCTTTGGCTTTGAGGAAACACCATTAAAGCAGCAGAATTGTCAAGGTTCAGCTGGAACCCGTGGTAACACAGAACCAACGAACCAGACTTACATTCTCCACGAGGGACCACGAACAAGTACCTGGAAGCAGTGGTGGTACCAAGCCCGCCTCCAGTCTCCTACCTGGGGGGTCATATTGAAATAACGGGCTTCCACAACCCAGCCTGGCTCTTTTTGAAGAATCCAACCCAACTACAGTAAGCGACCCCACTGTCCCTCAGCAGGTCACCCCAACCACCCAGGTTTTTCGAGGGTAGTGATTGGTGGCCCTCTATTGACCTGCGAGGCTACACCACTGGTGCTGTCGCTCCGTCTTCCCCGTCTTCTCCCGCACTCACGGTTTGTCAACACCTCTCTCTGTGAGGCGTGGAACGATGTGGGCCGGTTCCCAGCCCCAGGTGGAGGCTCCCCCACTCCCTTCCAGACCGTTCCGGAGGCCTGCCCCGGTGGGCACAGGGGGAAGCTGCCTTTCCCAGGGTGTCGGGTTGACGCCCTCTCCTTCGGAAACTGTTATTGCAGCGGCTCATCTGTCCTGCTGGTTTCCATTTATACAGTGTGGATAATGAGCGACTGGAGCAGTCCTGGAGCCATTAGCAAATCAGAATGAACCGACTGTAGAGATCCACTTACCTGCATCAATGTTTTTCCCCCAGCAGCAGTGTGACTTGCCCGTGGTAGAGGGGTAGTACACTGTGTGGTTTGGTTTCAACGTAGCCGCCAGGTTCTGTGGATATGTTAAGGTTTGCTAAGGTTTCGTATTGTTCTTGTAAAAAGGTCTGCACCATTTATTTCAGACACTCCAAAAACAAAGGTAATGGCAACGACAGCTGAGGTTATGGCTTGTTAGCAGCTGTTGCCATCTAGTGGCCTGCTGTGAGATGACATGTTGATTACGGCGCAACGTTTGATCTTTCCTACTTTCCCAATCAGGATCATGAAGTTTCATGTTGCTAAGAAGAAGTTTAAGGAGACCCTACGTCCGTACGATGTGAAGGATGTGATAGAGCAATACTCTGCGGGACATCTGGACATGCTCTGCAGAATTAAGAGTCTACAGACTAGGTGAGAGGCAAATACGTACACACACACAAAACATCCTATCTAGGTTCACCTCCACTCCATTAATGTGTGCATGTGTGTGTGTGATGTATGACTCCCTCCCAGGCTGGACACCATAGTGGGTCCTCCTCAGCAGCCTCTGAACCCCAGAGCCAAGACCTTTTCTTCCTCCTCCTTGCACTTATATTACAGCCACGCCCGGAGGAGGACCATGCCAGGCACCAAGTCTGTCCCAGGGTTAGGCAACGTCCCCGTCCCCCCCTCTCCCCCCTCCGGTTCAAAAGAGGCTGACCCGTAGAGATGTACAGAGGACACGGGGAGTGACCCATGCCTTTGATGACCTCCGGAGCAGTCGACAGGGTGGGCTGGGTGGGTGATGGAAGGAGGGCTACTTTACACCTGTTTGTCAGAAGCAAACTGTAATAGAAGGACTGCTTTCAAATAGGGGTGGGAATAATGGCATTGCTTGTGCCCTTACGGTACAGCCGCGGCACATGCAGGAGTGTGTCTCTACATCTCTACGGGAGAACTTGCCGAGCAACTCTCTCTCTGTGTCTCATGGTTTTATTTTCATCAAAGTCTGAGTCTTGAACCTAGCTTCCTTTTCCCCTGAAAACATTACGATACTTTGCTCAGGTTTTCTCTTAACACTTTTTGCTTATTTCCGCTTAGTGATCAACCAACCATAATGTGTCAGGAAATAGTCTTGTTGTTGGGGCCAAAAGCCTGTTAGACTTGCAGATGACCAAGACTGATTAACAGTCTACAATGGTTGTAGTGGCAGTCTAGCCTGGTACTGCAACCTACCAGTACCAGGCTAGACTGGTACTGGAGAGTTTTAGTGATAGTCTAGCCTGGTACTGGAGGGTTGTAATGGTAGTTTAGCCTGGTACTGCAGGGTTGTAGTGGTAGTCTAGCCTGGTACTGGAGGGTTGTAGTGATAGTCTAGCCTGGTACTGGATGGTTGTAATGGCAGTCTAGCCTGGTACTGGAGGGTTGTAGTGGTAGTCTAGCCTGGTACTGGAGGGTTGTAGTGGTAGTCTAGCCTGGTACTGGAGGGTTGTAGTGGTAGTCTAGCCTGGTACT
>JACXGK010009616.1:0-19608 GCA_016801125.1 Novumbra hubbsi
CTGTTGCTGGCCCGTTGGCTACCTCTGGTGGCCTGTGAGCGATGTGCTCCTCCCTGTCACAAATCACACCGTCACCAAGCACCTGGCCACCTGCGCACACCTGTCCCTCATCACACTGATCACTGGCCTTACTTAGTTCCCCGTTTCCCTTGGCTCAGTGTCAGTTCAAACAAAATGCTACGCTAGTTTGTCACAGCCAATATTTGTTATTTGACTCCTGCGTCTCACCGCAACTTTTGGCCTAACAGCCTTTGTTCTCACTATATATATATATACATATATATATATACAGACCTACTCCTACACTCCTGGACGTGTGCTTTCATCAATAATCCGAGTGCAACATACCACTACTACTGTTACCACTACGGATCCTTACGTCTATCCCCCTCGGGAGTTGTTTTCCTCAGTCGTGCAATTGGATCCACACCATTGCCTGTTCACGAACAATCCTTACAAAGACTGAGTATCCCTTTCCCCTCCTGGAATTGAGCTTGTTAGACACTGGCAGTGGTGATGGCCTATGGTAGGCCTGGTAAGTGTGACCACATTTGTGATTGAGCCTCTGTCAGCTTTGACCACTTGGGGTCAAGGTCTTAGGTCACAACTACAAACTAGTGATGATTTAGGACCCTGGTGAGTTCCCTGCAAATGTCAAGCTAAAGCTGTTTGCAGGGGTGGAAAGGGCAATCCAGTAGCTATATGGGAAGGGCCCTGGGGCCTTTCCCGCTAAAATGCAGGCCAGGCAGATGTTCAAAGGGAAAACAAGCACATAAGTCAGAGTTAACTGAAGTCTTTAATTTCATTCTAGGAGAAAACATGCCATGAATAGAAGTTTGCTTCTATTCTTGGCTAATGTTCAGATTGCTCTAAAGGCTCAATTGCTGTCAAAAGGCTGCACCAGGTTGTACCGTTGACACCAGTCAGGATAGGTCCATCGTGCTGCTTACACCAAATCCTGACTAAATGTGACATTACAGAAACCGTGGCCATTCCTTGGTTGTCCAGTGTAAGTGATCACCTGCCCACTGGTGCTGCTTTTTCAACATTTAAGCAGAACTAGGACCTCAATAATCATTCAATCACAACAACCAATTAAGCATGCATGTGCAAGGCTTTGTTCAGCACATTATTTTTATGTGGCTTTGCTGTTAGCGTGCTTGCTTCTTAGCCTTAGGATTCCCACTGACTGTTTGTTCTGTGTTTGTCACAAACTTTTTGGAGGGAAAATCACTACGGTGACTCTTGGTTCAGTTAAACAGCTATTAAATGCATCCATGTGTGTCAAATTACCTTATATTTAAAACCATGGCCACGTCACTTGTGGTCCGTAAACTTACATTTTCTTGAATTCACAAGAATAGAACTTCAGTTCTACATTTCATTGTTTTTCCAGACACGTTTCAGCAATTGGTTTTGCCTTGTGATATTATTACACCTTTTCTTCACTCTTAAATTTCTGCCTTCATTGTTATATTTTTTTGCTTTATATTTTAACTTAAAACTACTGCATAGATTATGCCATTTCATAATAATTTAATTGCTCAGATAAACACTGTTATTCTGTGCATTTCATAATGATAAAGACTTTGACTTGAGATGGAAAGAGTCCTCAAACATTGACAACCCTGCTGTCTGTATCACCGGCATGATTCCCAAGGTTAACTTGCCTGCAGTTCTTTGGATAAATAAACACATGTTGTTCTGCATTAAACTGACTATAGAAATAATAGCATTTACTGGCAGTCCACGCAGTAAGAGCATTGCAGATGAAAGAAAAACAAAACCCCCTGGAGGTGATGTGATCAATTCTGACGAGTCCACACCTGCCGAGCTCAATCAGAGGGCTTATGTGGGTGCCACCGTACAATACCTACCAACCACAAAATCAATAGACTTTCAGATTCAGCAGAAGTGACAAATACATCATATTGAGGAAGTGGTCTGAAAGTATCAAGTTCACAGAAAAAAACTAAAAAGCCACCAGGTTTAAAATTGAGCTATTTGCTGTGAAGGAGTGGATGGATTTAAATAAATTTTTATTTGCTGGAAATTCAAATAAACTTTGAAAACTGTGGGAATTAGGAGTAAGTGCCTTGCCCACAAAACCATAGGACCAGGACTGTGTCCCAAATGGCATAACCCTATTCTGCCCTGAGTAAAGAAATGTGGTGCTTTTCAGGACACGTAAGTGTATGCTCTCATCCATAGGCACATGAACGCACACAAAATGTAGGCCATTTCTAATGCCTCAGAAATAATATAAATGATGTTGAGGCATTGCATTATTATTGCACGTTTTTTCCCCTATATTACAGGTTCCCCTATCACCCTCTCCCTACACTACCGAGTGGTTTCTACCAAAGGACAGTAGGAAAGATTTGACTGAGGTAGGGAGATAAAAGGAGAGCTCTTGTGCCACGTTCTTAGTCAGCTTTTATAGTTCACAAGTTTGTATTCCTAGAGAAAACTTCCCTTTGAATATTTGTAGAATATTTTCTAGGAGGTGTGAATCTTCACCTGCCTCATGATTCGATTCCGGTTCAGAGGGTAACAATTCAATTATAAAACGATTCTTAATGGATGCATCTTGCCCTCAAATTATTTTATTACCAAAACAAAAATACTTGAAACTCTCTCTTTCTGCCTTAATATTAATCAACTGTTTTCAAACAAAAGAACATGTCAAATTTCATGTCAACCTACTTATCAAGTTATTCAGTAGTTTTTTTTTGTGTAAACCCCAAATAAAGTTGACACTATAAACATTTATAGCAGCTTTATAACACATAATGTGTTTTAGACATGTATGGTCTAAAACACAGTCTATAACACAGACTATGATATAACTTAAGGCTGCCTTTTATGCAAATTAAATTATTTGTAAAACGCTAGTATAACACATTGTATTGTTTATGTGGAATATCTATATTTGATTATTCACTCAATTACATTTAGAAAAACTTTGTTTTGCTTTTGGTAAAATTTTAAACTTTTGGTTAAGGTTTTGAAATAGATTAAATCATAATTTGCTATATCTCGCACATTGCACTATATACAACTTATATGGTAAATGTTTTACACACTTCCTATTTACTGTCAATTTATTTATTTTACTTACTGTGTTATTTTATCTAATTAGTGTTTTTTTAACACTTGTTTAAGCACTGTGTTTACTGTCATGCACCAAAACACCATAGCAAATTCCTTGTATGGGTAAACCCAGAGCCATAGAGAGAAAGATTTGTGTCAACACTGTTGACTCCAATGGGACTGTTTTTTTCCCAAGATGGCCACAGAAATTATGAAAACGGTTTGAAGTTAAGAACTTAAATGTGCACAATGTTCAATCTTTTTTTGCCCCCAATTTGATCAAAGTTGAATGGCGGTAGCAAAATAGTTAATCATCTTAGCTTTTTCCTGCCATCAAATACGTTTAACGTTAGCTTAGAGCATGAAGATTGTATACTAGTTTGTAATGCTTGACGTAGTTCCATTCGTCGATTCAAACTGTCTAGTTGGATGCGATTATACACAATGTCAAGGAACCATCAAAGACCAGAGTACAAAATGATGAATCGAATTGTAAAGTAAATGTTTAATGAGCAAACTGATTTAGACACCATTAAAACACGCAGTCCGTTACGTGCTAGATAATGATAAAGAGTATCTATGGATCGAGTGCTGGATGGGACAGCCACCTAACACAAGGCATTTAAAACACAATATTGTTTTCATTACCTCACATAGCTTTTTATTTTTGTGGTCATTTGAAACAGAGAGGTTGGTCCTGCTTAAACTGGGAAGCCATACATTCTGACTCCCTTTTCGGAGCGTCCAGTACATCCCCTTGCAGCACACCCAACCATGATGAAAATGCTAGGTACAAGGCAGAACACAGCCGACATACAATGAGAATATTGCAAACAAATAAGACAGCGCTAACTGATGCTGTGGCTCTGGTAGCACCTCACAACAAACAATAACACACAAGGTCTGGGGAGACAAGGAAGTATATATACACAGCTAACGAGATAATAGGAAACAGGTGCAGGATCAATCACAGACACAGTGCGTTCACATCACAAGGGAAACATGTAACTAAATGAGTTATTACGAGGTCCTAAAAGTCAGAATACAGTTTTAGCCACCAATACGCATATTCTTATGTTAAGTAGTTACCAAAAAGCAGTTTTGGTGGAACTCTGTAATCACTGAGTAATCGTGTGTTTTCCCATTCGCCCACTCTGCTTTGTTTTGGAACTTTTTCTAGACCCTGAACCACTTGACCACATAGCTTTCCTACCCTCCCACAAACATATTTGGCAATAAAGCTGATTCTGATTAAAAGATGCAGAGAATCCAGAAAGATCTTTGATTGTTAGATACAAGGCCAAAAATCTATATTGGATGGCCATGATCTTTGGGCCCTCAGGCAGAACTGCATTAAAAAGAGGCACAATTCTGTAGTGGAAATCACTGCATGGGCTGAAGAACTCTTCCAAAAACCATTGTTTGTGAAAAAAGAAATTGAGAAATTGTTTTTAAAATGAGTTGTTTTGGTTGATATGTCGAATGTTTTAATACCTGCTGGTGTGTTTATGCTGTTAGTATTATCAATCATGTGTCACTGGACAGAAATAGGTTGTACAGAATATGGTAGTACATGTAATGACAGCTTTCAGATTGAATAGTTTTGAGAGGGATGTGTAACCCTGTGATGTAGCACCCAATTATGCTCTCTCAATCTATGTGAGACCATTAATTTGAGAAGATACGTTTGATTAGCTTCAAAATATTTCAAGTAAAAACACCAAAGTCTTAACTAAGCCAGACTGCTAGAATTGTGGCTATCTAGAACAGTTACTGGACCTACCGGAAGGACGTGTTTTAAATAGACCTATAAATATATGTTGTTGAAATGTTTTGCTACATAAGGAAGAATTTTTCCCAAATATACGAATATTTGCTGCGAGCAAGAGGTGAAATGTCACAATGCGCAATTTCACACACGGTATGTACTGGCAGTAAATTAACATAGATAATCTCCAGGTTCTTAGCTGGCTATCACCCAAATCCAAAAACAAAGATATGTCTCATTAACTTGCTGGCTAGCTAGCTACTTATCTCCCGCATAAAAAAACTGAATAGCTGGCAAAAAGATAGTAAAATAAGCTGTGAGAGAGTAAGCCCTGCGGTCGAAGTCAGGGCCATTTCATTATTACTGCATAAACAGTACTTCAGATAGCAAGCATTACTTGCAAACTTCAGATTTGGCAGCCATTTGCCTGGCCTCAATGGCTAGCTACCCTTTGGCCAGTGTGGCTATGCTTTTTGCCACAAATAAATATTTATTTCCTTGCAACAAAACCATCCACAAAACTATACCAAGGCAATCATAAATGAGATGCAGATTTTGATACCTGTCATGTATTGAGTAGTGCAAAAACTGTAGGAGGAGTTCGGGTAGCTACACTATAAGAAAAGCATAACCTGTACAATATAATCAATATAAACAAAAAAAAATGTTTTGCAATTATTTGTGTGACAATTAATGATCAACTTAAATGTAATAATGTTGGCAGCCCTCAATACAACAAAAATATAAAACAAATAACCTTGCTATTGTTAATTAAATAAAGACATTAGTCTATATTCAATCTTTGTATTTTTGCATTTCAAGCCCATCAAAATAAAGGAGGAGCATGAGCTTTATGCTTTTATGTGGTCTTGCTGGCCCGAAGATGTCTGCTTTGCCTTTGACATTTCGGAGTCACAGAGACTGCGAAGCCACGTGTTGTGGAGTTGCTGACAGTATGAGCAGCTTTGGAATATCATGCCAGGCTTATTCATATGTTCAATTGCTACAGGATTCACTTGTTGACCAGGCTGGTGCTGAATGCTAGTAAAACTACACAGTCAGTAGTATGGCCTATGTGCATGTATGTCTGGGCATGCTCCTGGTGAGACGGCAGATGAGACGGTGTCCTGGGGGCGCTCCTCCCAGGCCTGGATCAGGGCACCAGTGAGCTCCTGTACAGTCTGTCTGCTGTTACTTGAAAGTGTCAGATGACCCAATACATAAGTTCCCTGAGGTTCTCAATGGATTCAGGTCTGGGGACCTTGAGGCTGGGCATTGTTCTGTATCAGGATGAACCCCGGGCCCTTCAAGGATATGCCTCCTCAGACGATCACTGACCCCTGCTAAACCAGTCATGCCGGATGATGTTGCAGGTAACAGTACTATAGGACTGCTCATCTTGTTCATCCACATACATAGGAGCAAATACTGGTCCTGTTGCTGGGTTGATGCCTTTCTACCAACCTGTCCTGCTATCCTCGAGTAACAGCCCATCTCCAGGACTCTCCTCTATGCTCTTAAGACTGCGCTGGGAGACACAGCAAATCTTTTTGTGACGGCGCATATGCAGGTTCCATCCTGGAGGAGCAACCTGAATGTGCTAAAGGTAACACCACATGCTACCAGTAGTGACAAGGACACTCAAAGAATCAGTCAGGAAGGATAAGGAGAGAGCAATTGTCTGTGGCCTCCACCTGGAAAAAACATTCCTAATACAACCAATGGTCAGCAGTTGGTCCAGGGGATGGATGAACCAATGGTGAAGGATCAAAGAATAGCATAGTGGGAAGTCCTAAAATAGTTATATAACCATACTGTATCAAAATGTGTGTCCGATGCTTGGAAGTTGATTGTTCTGCAGACCAACATGAGTCGGTTGCTCTGCAGACCAGCATGGCTTTATGTCCATAAATACGTCTACCGTTGAATTAAAAAACTCCTAAGTTGTGGGGAATTTCTGCCACCACATGTTATACTGTGATGATTACTTGTTTTTTGTCATTTGCAAGTGAATAGTTGTGCAATACATATGTACCATCTGTCAATTAAAACAACTGTCTTTTGCTGTTGAAATGCTGTCAGAGCCTGGCTGGGGGCCTCAAGCCTTCTCTATGTGCTTGGGTCTCACAGTCAGGACCTGACTTTGCTACCAGTTTGTTCTCCCCATTTGGGGGCATCTGTAACCAGTTGTCCCTATTTGGGGAGCCTATTTCAGTTTCCTTGTTCTGTTCAGACTTTGTTGGATCATTTGTTTGAGTAGATTGAGTTTGTTTGAACCTATTTGAGTTTGTTGGAGTTTGTTTGAATTTCGCATTACCTCTCCGCCTGTGTTCTTCCTCTTGGCCTCACCGTGAAAAAAAGCTACAATTTCATATTTGGTCATCCAGGTATTAAAACACTAAGTAAGCCTCAAATCCATTATCACTTTGAAGTCTACCAAGGTAAGCTGGTGGTTGCATATTAACCAGCCCCACTTTGGTTTGCACCTGTTACAGTTGGCTTTTGTTTCCCCTGACCCATCTGAAAATAGAATATTCCATGAGCCAGCTTTAGAGTCTTTGTGCCAGTGTAACAGCACATAGCTACCAATGTTATTAACTGTATCATTACTTCCTTATGATCTTTGCAAGGACTGAAACCTATCCTCAATAACCAGCACAATATTTAACAGCTTGAGATATGTGTGGGTAAAGATTGAATCTCCTGAAGAATTCTAATGATCTTGGAAGGTGTGAAAAATCGTTACGAAAGTAGAAAGAAATAATCAGCATTAACCTGGAGGGGGCGGAGAGTATAAGAGAAAAAGAGAGAGAAGGAAAATAGAGAGAGGCAGTGAGCGAGAGAGAGGTGAGGAGGAATCACTGTTGATCTGTGTGTGTGGTCTCTCCCCAAGCAATAGAACTTCCACCATCTGTTCCACTGACAGATAGAGTAAAACCTGAAGAAACTGAAATGAAAGAGATTTATTTACTGTTCATTAATGTATTAAGACACCTTCGATTCTTTCAAGATTTTGTCATGTTTTATTCTTACACCCACACACACCCAATACCCCATAATGACACAATGCAAAAAACACAAATTTTAACAAATTCACCAAAAAACAGAAATTTCTGAGTGTAAGTAATATAATTAGTTAGACACCCTCACTGAATGCTTTAACGTTACAGTTAAGACAGACACAAAAGACCTACCATGCCAGGATGTGACAGTATCCCTCAAAGGCTTGGTTTCAGCAAGATTAACAAGAAGGGAAGGTTGTAGCTGGTGATCTCAAAACTCAGTCTAAACCCACAGAGCTAGGTCTCTTCATGATTTTACCCCAGTTCTCAGCAGTCCCATCCCTTTACCTTTTGCAGAATATCAGTCTGTCTGTGATGTTTTTCCTGGAGAGAAGTGGCTTCTTTGCTGCCCCTTATGACACCAGGCCATCCTTCAAAAGTCTTTGTCTCACTCTGCGTGCAGATGCACTTACACCTGCCTGTTGCCATTCATGAGCAAGCGCTGCATTGGTGGTGCCCCGTTCCCAGAGCTGATTCAACTTTAGGAGATGGTCCTGGTGCTTGCTGGACTTTTTTGGGCGCCCTCAAGCCTTCTTCACAACAATTGAACCTCTCTTCTTGAAGTTCTTGACGATCCGATAAATTGCTAGCAGCAATATCTTTGTCTGTGAATCCCTTTTTTGTGCAAATCAATGAAGACTGCACGTGTTTCCTTGCAGGTAACCATGGTTAACAGAGGAAGAACAATGCTTACAGTGTGGTATTCTAACTCAGTCAGCATCAGAGTGATCTCCAGCCTTGTCTTGGTCAACACTTTCACCTGTGTTAACCAGACGATCACTGACATGATTTCAGCTGGTCCTTTTGTGGTAGGGCTGATATTGGACTAAGTTCATTTTCACGGCAAAGGGGGACTTCATCTGATCACTCTTCATGACATTCTGGAGTATATGCAAATTGGCATCATTAAAACGGATGTAGCAGACTTTATTATTATTTGTGTTACGGGTGTGGTGAGTGCAGGAAACAAAAGCTGACATTTATACAAATAAGTGAATTTATTAAACCAACAAAAACGTACTACACGGATAAAATCAAAGTTGCTGAAACAAGCAGCCAAACAATAAACAATACAACTAAACATACACCACAATGTGAAAAACTTACATTTAAACATGTAGTGTATCCACAAGGAACCTCACCAAGTGACAGAACAAAGGAACCTATGTACACAGACAAATCAAAGTGACAACAGGTGCGCGTAATAGGCTGGTGTCAAAAAGTGTGTCAAAAGTGTGCTTCAAAATAAGTAAATAAATAAGTGCTCCCCAGAATATCGCCACCTACCGGCACCATGCTACCCTATATGTTACAGTGCCCCCCCACCCAAGGCCCGGCTATCAGACAGGCCATAGTCCTGGGGGGGCAAGGCAGAGTAGGACCCCCCACCGGAAACTCCCCTGCTTCGGAGGTAGCTTGGCCGGTGGAGGCCAGGGTGGCGGCTCGGCCGGGGGAGGCAGAAGTGGCAGCTGGCAGACCTCTGAGGCCCGGGGCACGTAGTCCTCGGTGGGCCAAGGCTGGGCAGACAACAGAGGGCGGGCCCATTGGGCAGGCACCGGAGGACTGGCCCGCTAAACAGGCAATGGGGGACTGGACCGCGGGGCAGGCAACGGGGGACTGGACCTCAGGGCAGGCACCGAAACTACGGCCAGTCGCTGAGCCTGGGACGAGGGCCGGTCGTGGAGCGGGTGCTGGGACGAGGGTCGGTCGTGGAGCAGGTGCTGGGATGAGGGCACGTCGTGGAGCAGGTGCTGGAACAAGGGCACGAAGTAGGCGCTGGGGCGTCAGCGGGTCACCGAGCAGGACCTGGGGCGACGGCGGGTAGCCAAGCAGACGCTTAGGCGGAGGCAGCCTGTTTTCCAGGCCCCTGACCAGGGTGCCTGGCCTGCCGGATTTCCCACCAGGGAGCCTGGCGGGGCTGAGTGCCAAGCATTGGCAGGTACAGAACTCTAGACGACCGGGACCCACCCTCAGGTTCCTGCCGTGGCACCCCAGGGGACCCTGTTAACCCCCCCCTAAAATATTTTTAGGGAGCCCCTGGGGTGCAGCTGGATCTTCATCAGGGATTTCCCAATTGTCAAATTCTGGCCCTGAGTCATCGGAGGAGGGAGAGTCTGTTTTGTTACATGCTTCATTTTGTTTAAATGCTTTTACTGCCAACTATAGGCCATTTGGTAGATGTCGCCTGTCACAGGTATTTTTGAGGTGTTTATTCTTATTGGTTGTTTTAGTCACATGATCAGGGCAACCTTGTTCCTTTAACATCAGCTAAAGAACAGCACATGTTACTACCAGGTGTAATCTTGTTCCATCTGCCTGTGTTATCCTTGAGGAATCGTTGTTTGTAAGTAGATTAATTCATTTATATGTTTAGAAATTATTCTTGCTCACATTTCATTGTATTTCATAATATTGTTGATGTTATTTCATAGTACCTTTTGTATTATTTACAGTTTCAGACCGCCACTACTATTACTACAACCGCTGGTGCTAGTACTGCTACTAGTACTGCTACTACATCTTGACCAAGAAGTGCTATCTTTATTAAACGGACGTACAAGTGCACGTCG
This sequence comes from Novumbra hubbsi, assembly GCA_016801125.1. Taxonomy (NCBI): domain Eukaryota; kingdom Metazoa; phylum Chordata; class Actinopteri; order Esociformes; family Umbridae; genus Novumbra; species Novumbra hubbsi. Next base: position 10,494 of record JACXGK010009616.1, read on the forward strand.
ATATGGTACTTTCTGCTCCTTCATCATTAAAGCAACCTAGTGCTACTTCAATCAAGTCAGCCAAGTTAGTTAAGGGTGTTTAGCTATCTGGTAATGTGTGCCTCGCTACGTGCGCAGGTGCCAGAATAGTGAACAAACAGCATCACAGCGGGTTCTACACAGCAGAAACCATAGAGAAGTACTTACCCTGCATAAGCTATCTCATCATTGGCTGATTCTACAAAAATAAACAGGATGAATGCTACTTCGCTCACAGAAGAACAGCAGACAGCTTCTCCAGCAGATGAGACGTTTGCTACAAGGTCAGTAGCTAGCATCTCCAGTTCAAGCTCAAACAAGTTTTTTGCTAGTCTAGCCGCGGGCCAAAGTGTTGGCTGTACGTGCCTGCACAGCCTTCATTCAAAAGGAAAATGAAATATTGCTAGAAAAAGCTAGGATGGACGCTGCTCTCGCAACACTAAAACTAGACAAGGAGATTGCAGCAGCAGTAGCGGAGGCCAAAGCTCTAGAGTCTACAGCAGCTGCATTAGACAGGGGCGCTAGAACCTCAAACATAGCAGCCCTTCTACCTCAATCTCCACAAGAAAGAACCAGTGAGTATGTCAAGAGCCATTCTAATATAGCCTCTGAGTCTTCACTCGCCGACTTGACACATCAGCCTCAGCAATACAACACTGCTAGCCTCAATGGTGCCGCTCCAGACCCCTACCATGGTGACGTTGACAGGACTAGGTCACATATCTCAACATGCTATATAGCAAAGCCACATCCCGACCCTGACTCCAACAGCTCTTACATCATGAGGTCACGTTATCCACTTCACTCCACTCTCCATGAACGTGCTCACGCACCTTTTGCCGACTATACTGAGTTTGGCGACATTGCTAGATTCCTTGCACGACAAGAACTGCTCAGCTCCGGTCTTACCAAATTCGACAATCGACCCAAGGATTATAGGGCATGGAAGTCAAGCTTCCTAAGCTCCATTGAAGGATCAGGACTAACCTAAAGTACTCGAACTCGAACTGCTAACTAAGTGGCTAAGCCCACAATCTTCAGCTCACATCAAGAGGATTCGAGCCGTCCAAGTCAATTACCCAGCTCAAGGCCTTAAAAGCTCAGAGAGCTAGGAGACCTTTTACAGGAGCTAGTCTCAGCACAGCGTGAGGGTTATTTACCTGGACTGACTTATCTCAACACTGCTAGAGGCCTGAACCCTATAGTGGAAAAGTTGCCGTTTGGCCTTCAAGAGAAATTGATTCCTCAAGGTAGTAAGTACAATACAAGGCGCATTTCCCACCGTTCACATACTTTACTGATTTGGTCTGCAGAGAAGCCTACATCCGCAAGTTTCTTCTTGTCCTCTTCAGCTGCTACAACAACGAAGCCAGACAGCGCAGTGAAGATAACAAGCGGCCCCAGAAACGTCATCTCTTCGCACAAGACAGTGGTCTCTTTTTCGTCTGACCCCAACACTACGGAGAACCCCATTGTTAGATCAGAGGCCAGTAACCAATGTCATATACATAAAACGCCCCACCCTCTTAAACACTGTAGAGGCTTCAGAACCAAGCCTATAGAAGAACGCATTTCTCAAAGAAGCTGGCATATGTTTTAGGTGTTGTTCTTCAATCAAGCATCTTGCCAAAGATTGTAGAATCGCAGTACAGTGTAAAGAGTGCAAGAGTGAAAGACACATAACAGCTCTCCACCCTGGTCCAGCTCCATGGAATAGCCAGACTCGAGAGTCAGAGAATGGCGGGGAGGAGAAGGGTGAGCCATCTCCTACCGTGAATTCTAAGTGTACAGAGGTCTGTGGAGAAAACAAAAGCTCCTGCTCCAAAATCTGCATCCTAAGGGACAACCAGAGAGGTCAATAAGACTCTACGCAATTCTTGACGACCAAAGCAACTGTTCACTTGCCAGATCGGAATTCTTCTACATCTTTCGTCTTAGTGGCACCCATGCTCTCTACACACTTTGAACGTGCGCTGGTCTCACTAAGATGACTAGCAGGAGAGCCACAAGCTTCATCGCACAACCCTTGGATGGAAGACTTAGTATAAATCTCCCAACTCTCAGAGTGCAATTGCATACCTGAAGACAGATCAGAGATACCTACTCCAGAAGTAGCGAATTACCAAACTCACCTCATCTCCGTTGTTAAGCACATTCCTCCACTCGACCCAGAGGCTCAGATCCTACTTCTCCTCGGGCGTGATGTCCTGCAGGTCCACAAAGTGAGAGACCAGCACAACGGACCAAATAAAGCTCCATATGCCCAACGCTTAGATCTTGGTTGGGTTATCATTGGCGAAGCCTCTCTAGGTGCAGTTCACAAACCCAAGGAAGCAAGAGTGTTCGGCATTCACGTTCTCGAGAATGGGCGCCACTCTTACTTCACGTCCTGCCAGAACAATCTAACTGTCAAAGAGAGGCTCTCTACGATTAATCAAAGATCTCGCAGTTCCCATGACCGGCAAAGCTCACGTTTTGCTTGTGCCACAGCTTCATGCACTGAATATGACTCACTGGGAGGTGAGATTTTCCAACGCACAGAGAACGACAACAGGGTTGCGCCCTTTATCGAGGATAAGCTGTTCATCAAGCTAATGGACAAGGAGATGTTTATAGATGAGGCAAACAGCTGGGTAGCTCCACTTCCCTTCCGCGAGTCAAGACCACGTCTGCCTAACAACAGAGAACAGGCTCTGAGTCGCTTTAACTCCCTTTGTCGTACTTTCGGAAAGAAAGGCTGAGATGAAACAACACTTTGTTGCCTTCATGCAACGGATCTTGGACCAACATCACGCAGAGCTGGCCTCACCTTTGGCAGAAGGAGAAGAATGCTGGTACCTCCCTACTTTCGAAGTGTACCACCCCTACAAGCCAGGTCAAATCCGAGTCGTGTTTGACTCCAGCGCCAAATATCTTGGAGTATCTCTTGACGTGCTGCTGACTGGACCAGATCTAAACAACGGCTTGCTGGGAGTTCTGATACGTTTTAGACGAGAACAGGTTGCCGTCACCGCAAATATCGAACAGATGTTCCATAGCTTTATCGTGAGGGAAGACCACAGGAACTTTCTCAGATTCCTATGGTTAAAAAACAACCACCCTTTGGACGAGGTTGTTGAATACCGAATGCGCGTTCATGTATTCGGTAACAGCCCCTCCCCAGCAGTAGCGGCTTACGGCCTCCGACGTGCTGCTCTACAAGGAGAAGATGAGTTTGGCCGTGCAGCAAAGAAGTTTATACATAGAGTTCTATGTGGACAACGGCCTCAAATATCTGCCCTCCGTAACAGAAGCCGTTGACCTACTCAAAGCGGCACAAGGCATGCTAGCTATGTCCAACTTACATCTCCACAAGATTGCATCCCATTCTCCAGCAGTCATGCAAGCATTTCCATCTTCCGAGTATGCCAAAGACTTGAAGGACCTCGAACTAGAAATTGCAGTGCAGTGCAGCGCAGTCTAGGATTGAGTTGGGACCTGAGCAAAGAAGTTCACTTTCCGTGTTGCCAACACCTACAAGCCTTTCACACGCAGAGGTGTACTTGCTACTGTGAACAGTTTGTTTGATCCACTTGGTCTAATGGCGCCTATCTCCATACAAGGAAAGTTACTGCTCAGAGAACTCACCCAAGATACTGTCGACTGGGATGAAGCACTCCCATTGGAAAAGGAGGTGGAGTGGATTGCTTGGGGAGACTCACTACAAGCCCTTGAACACTTTGAGACCCCTCGTTGCTACACACACGCGTCTGTCTCTAATGGCCAGCGCTAGGAGCTGCACGTCTTTTCAGATGCTTCTGTGAAAGCCATTGCCGCAGTGGCCTACCTGAAGGTGTTGGATGACAACGGAATGGGCCATATAGGATTTGTCATGGGGAAGGCCAGGTTGGCCCCTACAGCTCAGTTGGCTTGAGCTAGGAGCTGCAGTTCTTGCACTCCAGATCGCAGAACTGGTGTCTAGAGAATTGGATGTCAAGCTTGACCACAAGAGGTTTTACACGGACAGCAAGGTCATGCTAGGTTATATCAATAATGTTACCCACAGGTTCTATGTATACATCAGTAATAGAGTAGAACGCATTAGGAAGTTCTCAAGCCTCGAACAGTGGTGCTATGTACACACCAGCCAGAATCCGGCAGACATAGCGACCAGGTCGGTACCCGCAGCGCTACTCTCAAACACTAGCTGGCTTACTGGGCCCAAGTTTCTGGCATCTCCCATGAAAGAAGACGCATCTGAGGGAGCATCCTACAACCTCGTAGAGCCGGAGTCAGACATAGAAGTTCGATCACTCATCACAGCATGCGTCAACACAAACCTGGGTTGTCAGCAATTAGAAAAATTCTCAACATGGAAGTCTCTCATCAGAGCCATAGCCACTCCAATCCACATCGCAGAGACCACCAGAGCCAGGACAAGGAAACAGAACACATGATGTAAAGGCTGGCATCAATGTTTGAAAGCCCACACACCCGATATTCTGTCAAAGGCAAAACAAGTCATCATTAGATGTGCCTAAAGCCAAGCACATCAGTCTGAGATGTCTTGTCTGAAGCAAGGGACGGACATCCCGAATAATAGTCCATTGAGTAAGCTGGATCTTGTCCTCGACGACAACGGACTACTGAGGATCGGGGGGCGGCTTCATCATTCAACTCTCACAGCAGAAGAGAAACACCCTCTCATCATCTCCGGTCGCCGTCACGTGGGTGTGTTACTCATCACATATTACCACGAGAGTGTCGAGCACCAAGGCAGAGTCTTTACGGATGAAGCAATACGCTTGGATGGCATCTGGATTGTTGGAGCCAAGATGCCAGTCACTGCAGAAGTGCGTGACATGCAACAAGCTTTGAGGTAAGACAGCTGAACAAAAGATGGCTGACCTCCCTCTGGATCGGCAAAGTACAAAGCCGCCCTTCACCAATGTAGGCATTGATGTCTTTGGCCCTTGGAGTATCTCTATCCGACGCACTCGTGGAGGAGCTGCCAACAGCAAGAGGTGGGCGGTAATCTTTACCTGCTTCAGCGTGCATGTCATTCGCATAGAGTGCATCGAAGCTATGGATACATCAAGCTTCATTACCGCACTTCGGCAATTTCTTGCCATTAGAGGGCCTGTGAAGCTCATCCGCTCTGACTGTGGCACACATTTCAAAGGAGCCTGCCAAGAGCTGGAAGTACTCCTAGAAGATAGTGTGGAAAATGGAGACGGAGAACGTAGAATGGAAGCCATGGGCTGAACAGATTGAAGGGTGAAAATGTGGAGAAAGAAGTGAAGTTACGTAGTGAGAGGTTAAAAAATGTAGGGGAGGATTACGATGGGGGTGGAGACCCCTGGTTAGGTTAGGATCTAGGATAGGCCCAATATAACAGGGAATTCGTTTCCAACTTTATATAAACACACACGCCACAAGTCATATCTTATTAGAGGCTTTCATAGTTAGACTGCAAGAGGAGGAAATAGGTGAGTGATGGTCTAGACAGGGGAAATAGTATTCATCATACACACGCACACACACATAGACAGAGGAGGAGGACAGGGAAGGAGTGTGGTTCCAGATAATAGTAAAAAATACAGAGGTTGGTTAGGGATGATTGGTATAACACAAATTTGTAGAACAGGCAAAAACTGTAAGCTGAATATCAGAAAGTGGAGCTAAATATTAAAAGGCATAAACGGTTGGCAGTCATCCCAGGAGAGGGAAGTAATAAAGCTACTCTTAGCAGAAGGAGAGGGCCTGCTAGATAGCATAATTAAAGGAAGAAATATGTCGCATAGAAATTAGAGGTTTTGTAACATGATTCCGGTTGTTGAGAAGTTAACAGGGTAAAATTTGAGTCTACGTTGCATTATTGAAATAGAATTCCAATTAGAGCACTCGTTTAATACGATATTTTAGGACAATTGAGCAGATAAAAATTATGAAACAAGACAAAAACATGTCGAGTTAAAATCAATGAGTCTATGTTGAATGTATTGTTTGTTTGTACGTCATGTGTCTGTCTTGTGATGTTTGGACATGTTTGACATGATAATGTGGGGTTCTGTCCGGTTTTCCTGATCCTGTCAGCTTGGGTTCTTTTTCCAGGACCTAAATTGTGATTTGGGGTGAGAACCCAATACGCGTTTAGGGAAGTGCATGTATGCACATTTTCAGTAGGTTAGTGTTACACTATTCACTAGATTTAATATCCTTTCTTGTGCACAGTTTTATTTTTGACGTGTGACGGCACGCAGGGGTACTCAAAAATATACAGGTTTGTTTAGGGTGACATTCTCTTTGTGTTTCGTCTCTGTCATGTTTTGCGTTTGTCTGTCCGAGGGTGTGCGTTAGTAGGGGGCTGTAAATTTGTGTGTGTGGAAATAGGAAAGCCTGTGGCGGGGTGAGTTTTTGTTGCTGTTCGATAACAGATGCACGGCCAATCTGACGGGTTGATGGTGAATGAACGATGTCGTTGGAATGTTTAGCCTGATGGATTTTCTGGTCGCCGGCCGTGCATACTGTTGTTTGGGTAATTTGAGTTATTGAAACTGTGGTTAGGATAAAGTGTTTGTTCCATGTCCAGACTGCCCCTGCCACACTTCTAAATATTTCCTGTTACGAAGGCCAGGGTTGTTGGACCATCAGTGGTTTGGCGTTTCTGGCAAGAGCTAAAATAGGTTAATGGAGAGGTATATATGCGCACAACGATTGTTGTGTTTTTCAGTTATTGGGTTGGGTTTCCCTGTGCACGAGAGATCTGTTAATAAATAAATTATCCTGATGACTTTGTCCAATTAGAAATAATCAAAGTATTTTATCACCGGCGTATCATGTCCCTATCGAACGTGCACGGCTCTTGTTTCGGCTGGGATCAGCTGGGAAAAGAGAGCTTTGTTTAGATACATTCAAATTTTCGTGAAGGCTGCTCAGCTGGGGTGCAGTGGGTCCGGTGATGCCACAGGGCCCCTTTCTTTCCTCAGACTTGTACGGAATGGCTGGTCACTTCTTTAACCTCGTACGGGCCCGTCCACCTAGGCTCAGTCCACTTGCGCTTATGAACTCGGACCCAGTCGCCCACCTGTAGCTGCTTGGAGGTTACGGAGGTCGTCTCTGTTTGGCCAGCATGCGCTCTTCCCACCTGTTTGGAGAGTTCTGCAACGAGGGATGTTAGTTTCTGCATGTAGTCTGACATTTCCACTAGACAAATGTGTAAAGGTGGCCCTGTCATGAGTCTGTGGGGCGTAAGGCCAGTGCCTCTGTTTACTGGATGGTAAACACATGAGAATGTTTGTTTGATACCTAAACTTTTGCACATCTCTTAGATCAATTCTGCTGTGAAATGAATGGCATTTGTCTGATGAAATGTTGGTGTAAACACGGAACTGCAGAAAAATTTCATTAGCCAGATTTTCCGCAACGGATCTGGCATCATGGTTGGCAGTGGGAAACGCTTCCACCCACCGTGAAAATCTATCAATTACGCCGTTTTAAATGTCTTAACCACACAGTGTGACACTCTACACAACGAGGTGATTAAGTCCGTAGGGGCAACTACTTTCCCAGAGCTTGCTTGGTACCAGAGTCAGGGTCTTGCATGCAACCCCTGGACACCCAAAACAGGTGTTCAGTGACTGTTGCTTTTGTGCATTGTCAGTAAGTCTTCCAGTGAGCAATCACCAAACTCAACTGGGGTTAAAGTTTCAGCTGCCTGTCTAGCGGCACAGTTGGCTACATGATTACCTTGCGATACCCCCTATTCACCACCGGTATGTGTGCACATTCAACCTCAGCAAAAGCAGAAGGTAAGTTCACAGCATCAAGTTTCTATTTGAGGCACAAGTCTTCAGTTTTTTTCTTTTTTTTTAAGGGATCCTGCTGCAGTCAGGTATCCTCCAACTTCCCACTCACGTCTAACTACACCAACCGCGTAAGCGGAGTCACTATACACATTTAGACGCTCAACAATTCCTAAATTACACGCATGGGGAGTGCCAACAACTCAGCTGCCTGGGCCGAATATTTAATTAAATTTTATTTTGTTTTTACCTTTGAGTGTACAACTGTAAACCCACATAGTGAGGTCTGTCGGACCACACAAAGCCAAAGTGTTGTACACCAGTGTCTATAAAAAATATTTGCTCTTCGCCTACTGCAAGCCCAGTTCTTTGTTCTTGGATGGGACTGGTAGATGAAAGAGACCATCTGATCAGATATCACGTCATCTGAAACGGTGTTTGGTCTATCCGTGGGTTTATATTGGGTCTTATCGATTTCCTCCATCTTCTCTTCCTGGGGGATACCAAATGGGACCTTGTCTGTTTGCACCAGTGGCTCGCTGTCGTGGCTGTTGTCGTTGTTTGTAAGGCTGTCGCCAGGGGTTAATGGTGCATTCACCACATATGTGTCCAGGCTGCTGACGTCCCCAGCAAAAGACAGGTGGTCCCTTTGGGTCTTCGACTCTGCGGTTTGCGGCTCCACGTCTGTTTCCCCTTCTCTGTTGACCATAGGTGGCTCTCCCCTGTGGTGGCATAACAAAAGTCCGTAGTTGTGTCATGGTAGAATGCTGCTGCCGGTGGCTGTTCAACAGCCTGTTGCTCAAACACAGTAATCCATCTTCCTCCCCCTTCAGACTGTTTAGGAAGCTTGTTGAGCATGGCCTGTAAGTCTCTTGCACCCAATGGTACATGTTGAACATATGGATCATCAGGTTCATTTGGATTGGGTAAGAGAACCTTTGGGGCTTGGGCGCCCGTTGCCTGTGGATCTTTGGTTCCACAGCAGCTGCTCTGAATGTAACTAAACAAAGGGTCTCTTCTCAGCTGTTCCCAGCCGAAACAAAAGCCGTGCCCGATTGATACATCGATTCCCCAAAATACAGCTAGGAAGATCTGAAGTCCGTTCACATCGGAAACCTTTAATGTAGCCTATTCCCCCCTCAGTCATTGTATCAAAATTGATGAGCGCGCTTCCTGGGTGGGCGTGTCCCGTCCTGCAGCCCCCATCTCCATCCGTGGGGCCCTCTGATGGCCTTGGAGGCCGACGAAGAAGACAGTTGAGGGGGTAGGCTGGCACCAGTAGATCTGACCATGGCTAGCTCGTTTCCATCCTC
>JACXGK010009617.1:8451-19707 GCA_016801125.1 Novumbra hubbsi
GGGGGGGGGGGGGGGGGGGGGGGGGTGAACTGGGAGACAGGGCTGGTTCATGAGGTCAGTAGGGTTTGTGTTTTCTGTCTTTACAAATGTGATGGTGCGGTTGACCGATTGCTGGCAATGGGGGCAGAAATAGGGAGGAGACAATCATGAATATTGCAAAGATGTACATTAGTGGAGCAGACTAAGTATAAAGTGTGAGGTTTGCTGTGGGTGGGGAAAGTGACATGTGATGCCAAATCTGTCAACTTGAGACATTATAAGGTTGCAAATGTACTACTGGCAATTGCATCAACATTACTATTAAAATCACCTACAGCCAGTACATTGGGAGACATGACACACACAGATGTCATTAAAGTTTAGTTAGAAACATGTCAGATGGTTTAGAGGTCTATGAAAAGTTTAAACGAAACGAAAAAGCCTTCAAATTAAGTTAGATGAGGCATACTTACAGATTTTTACTTTGAGCTTGTCAGGAAACATTACAGCAAACCAACCCCTCTCCCGGTAGAGCAAGGTTGGCTAATGTATGAGTAACCGGATGGGATTTGTGTTTGTGACACCCATGTCTGAATGGTATCCTTGGATCTTTGGATCTTCTGACCATTTGGTAACCCTTTAGACCCTAATAGAATTCTATAATGCTGTAAATTCTATAATGCTGTAATGTACAGAGAATTCTGAAATATAAATAATATTCTTTTACACATTTCACACAAATAGATAGCACAAAAACTAAGAACAAATGAAAATGACAAGTTTCTTTAATTGGACACCACATTCAAGTTACTTTGAAAACGTATATATTGTTTTCGCTAAAAATTTACCTCTCACTTTTCCTCCTCCTCTGGGAAAACATTACACATTTGCTACTACACAATTTGTCTAAAAAACTCATAGATGAACCAGATAGTAAGCTAGCTTCAGCAAGCAGTTTGGGTAATTTCTATATAGCCTAACTGACATCTGAAGAAACAAGGACCAACATCTAAGTTTGCATAAAACAATACTGCCTCTTTTTACAAGACAGCAATAATTTGCGATCTACACATCTCACGGTTTCATAACAACATAAACATTAGGCACACGATTCTCAACAAAATATACTTTGCAAAGATTATATGTGAACGTATGTGGCACACATTTCGGGAGAATCAGGACATCATAATGTTATTGTCTCCAATCCTTGTGAAAGTGACACTTTGTTACTTCAAAATCAAAACACATTTGTGGGCAGACAACATTTCTATAGTCTGATAGATTAACCAATTTGGACAAGTAGTTGTCTAGTTAGCTATGGCAGTTTCCATTTATGAATGAAATCAGGAGAAATGCAATAAAGCATACAACCAATTTAACTACAGCGCTAAATACCAAGACTGAGGAAACAACCATTTGAGCTACACAGCTGAATTGATGAACTTGTCTATCAAGATATTATGACAGGTATGTTATTGCCATCTAAAAGATGTTACCAACATTTCATAACATATGTACAACAGCGTACATATGCAGTTTATATTGTCACTCACCTCAACATTGTAATCGCTTTCGAAGAGCAAGGACGTTTCTAACTTTGCACCACCAAGCAACAAAGAAACAGCCTCTTATAACGTTAAATGCCAAGGCCACTTTGGTGCCAGCGTATTGAGTAAATAAATTATTTATTTATTATCATTTTCTGGTGTCTTATTAACGACAACATCCACAGGAATACAGTTACAGGTTTTTCTCATGTAGATTTTGTGATATTTACTATTATTGTTAAACAAACACGGCTGTCCGCAGCCGCTAAGAGAATATAAATTAAGGTTGTAGACATCCGCTATGGGTTGTAGAGGGTTAATCTGCTAAAACCATCCGTGTATCTGTTCTTTGTTCTAAAGGCATGCGGCCAGCTGTCCTGAAAGGGTCATTTAAAATTCCTCTTTAGCCCCTTGGGGGAATGAGGGGCAATTTGCCTACTTGGGGAAACACTTAGGAAGAAAACATGTATGGTTGACGTTAGTCAGCTGTGCTGTATCTCACCTTTTTTGTATTAGTACTGATGATTCTCTGAGCTATCTATGCCTCATGGTTTACCTCTTAACTGATTTATTCTCTCCTTGGAAATAATAAAGCTGCTAATTGTTCCAATGATTCATTTTCTTTACCTATTTCCTAAAGCATTCGATTAATGGCAATGGAATTGCCATTACAGATTTCTTTATTAAGATGATAGAAATCATTAGGCCATGCCGTTGCCATGTTTTTGTGAGGAACATTTTGTCCAGCTTTCTGTCTGTGATACATTGATTTTGTAATTGGGCTTTGTAAGTAAGAGACTGAATATGAAACAATTTAGTTTTAAAAAAGTAACTGACATACTCGCAAATGCTATTGCCCTGGGTAACATGGCAAAGCCCACTATGCCTATTGTCAGCATAGCAAGATGTGGGTTAGAACAAAATGAACGGATGGTGGACCCCTTTGTATGAAGTTTCAACACGTCCCGCTGTGACTATATTGGTCTGTGGAGAATGTGGGCTGACAGAGTGGGGGGAGCCCACTAGCGGGGGGAGCCCACTCGCTCATTCTGTGCAGACATAGTAGTTCTAGTATTAATCATTTAATATCTGAACTAGAATTGATGGCCAGGAAGAGAACAATCCAGCAGAGAATTATATTAATCCTCATAGTATCGATGAGAAGAAAAACCTGTCAGGCAGAATAGAAAACCAGCAGGTAGACTGAGAAAGAGTTTGTGTAACAGCGCATCAAAGCAGGCCGCAATATGGGGCAAAAGCAGGGTGCACAGTATGCAAGAGTGTCTCACTTTGGGCTCTACATCTACAGGCTCGCTTAAGGGGTCTACTTCCTCAGCCTCTCTTGCAGGATGTACTTCCTCAGCCTCTCTTTTAGGGTGTACTTCCAAAGCTTCTTTTTTGGGGATATTTGTTCCCAGCCTCTCCTTGGTGGCCTGCTTCCTCAGCTGCTCCTGGATGGTTTAATTCCTCAGACAATCCTGGATGGATTACTGCCTCAACTGGTTCTGCGCTAACCGGTAAGTGGTAATGGGTAGAAAGTGGTAATGGTACGGGGTAGAAACTGTTCTTGTGGCATGAGATGTTCGTCCCTGGCATGGGAATGACTGAAACCAGGGTGTATCCAGGATGGGAGGGGTCAGCCACAAACTTTCCTGCGTGCCTTAGGGTCCTGGCAGCATACAGGTCCTCAAGGGATGGCAGTGAATCGCCCTTGGCAGTGAATCAAATGGTGATGGGGGAGGTGAAGATGCAGCCTTGAGGGGATTGGGTGCTGATGGACCGGGAATGATGGTAAAAGCAGAGCTGAATTGTACAAACAGGATCCTGGCATATGTTCCTAAAAAGCGCAGGTGCTAGAGGATGAAGTGGAAGGCCATGTTTACTGCATTGTCTACTGACCTGTTTGCTTTGTAGGCAAACTACAGGGGGTCCAGGAGAGGGTCCTGAGGTGGTGTGGAGCTGGGGAAAAGAGTCACGGGGGATGTCATGACTGTCCCATTGTCTTTCAAAGTAACAGTAGAACTTGTCCAGGTAGTTGGCACGTTGAATCACTGACATCATTACACCAGCCACTGTTAGTGTAAAAACAGATACCTCCACCTTTGGTTTTGCCGGAGAGAACCGTGTCGCCATCTGCTCTAGTCATTCTACCCTTTATTTCCAGTAACAAGGCAGAGCATGGTGGACGCTCAAAAAAATTCCACTACAAAAAAAAACACCAACACAAACTGGAAATAACTCAAACAAAAACATCAAAGGCTAACACTGAAAATCAAATGAAACGCACAGAAGGTGATGGGTCTGTCACCTTGTGGGTTCAACAGGTGATAAGGTGGCAGTGTCCCAGAGCCAGTTAAAAGCTTGTTTATTTTCCGACTTGTTAATAATGGGCGGCTAATTATATGGCCACTCGAATCATTCCTGACAACAGGAAGTTGGTGTTGGTACAGCCACAGGCCGGCCGCGTTCCATTTGTCTCCTGGTGCTGTCTGTCCATGGTGCTGAATCCTCACACTGCCTCTTACAGCTCCCTGGAGACATGATCCTGGCCTGTGCGTCAGCAACACATTATGTTGAAATGAATACATTCATTCAAAGTTCATGGTGTTTTGATTGTGCAGATAACTGGTTAATACTTGCAATATGTCACCTGTAAGGTTTGTAATGTATTGCTAGTATACCAGACACTCAACATTGCATTGTATCTAAGAACAGCATTCAATCCCCTAATGCCTTTTTCCAATGTGTGTAGACTAACTGTCTGATACAGCGTTCATCATTTGTCTCTCGAAGTTAAGATAAAAAACATTTAAACACATAAAACAATTGTGGGATACATTTTTGTCATTTTATTTTACATCTGCCCCAGCCCTGAGAAAAAAAACCTTTTTCAAAGAAAAAGTAGTTAAATAAGAGAGCAGTCAGTGTTTGCTTTTCCTGCATGTGTACAACTCTGCGAAAATAGCAAAAATATTCTAGTATTTTTTTATTTGTGCTTTTCAGTTTGTTTGATGGGTATGTTGAACCCACAGTACACACATGATGAGGCTGTGGCTAGTGGTTGTGGACTACATGAGGGTGCTGTTTTACATTAAACGATTGTGTTGCAAAACAGCATCGACCCACATCCTAGAACTCTATTCATGTACGTACCGCGCATAACAAACATTTCTATGGCATTGTGAAACTGAAAGGTTTCTGGGGGTGTTGTTAGTCTGTGTGTGGTGTTATACATCTTTCATCATGGGTGGTGATCATGGTTGTAAACATAGCTGTAGTGTATGTCTTCATACAGATTGTCACACCCATAGCTGTAGTGTATGTCTTCATACAGATTGTCACACCCATAGCTGTAGTGTATGTCTTCATACAGATTGTCACACCCATAGCTGTAGTGTATGTCTTCATACAGATTGTCATACCCAGTCTTGGAACACAAAACATTTCCTAGACAATAAGGTGTTATGTTATTCTGACCTTTGTTACTTCTATCATAAAGTCTTGAAGATCCACAAAGGCACTGGTCATTGGGTTAATAGGTGTGACTATAATAAATACTTTGTCTGTTGTGGCTGTCAATATTACCAACTACCAATTACCATAAATGAAGTGCAGGGCTAATGTGTGCAATTGTAAAGTGGATAAGACTGTTGAAATGAATCATGAATGTTTCATAAAACCATCTAAACCTGAGGAACTCGATGAGCGTTGCATTTTTTATGATTTTGAGACAATTGCTAATCCTGTGAACGGTTTACCCACTGCAAATAATGTGTGTGCAATAAACTTTTATAATGATGAATGCTGTTCAGCTGGATGGATGGCCCTGTCACAGCTTTTTATCAAAAGTTTTGGAGTATATTGACTAAACCTAAATAGCACACAACTCTTCAAGCTATACCTTGTTAACGAAAGTGGTGGCATGACACTTGTTCCTGTCAGAGTTTAAGACTATAAATACAACGCAGAGTGCAACGTGTGTGCAAAGACAGAGTATGCCCACACGTACATCCCCCATGTGTTCTGTCCGTCAAAAGAGATCTATTTTGGGACCATGCCAAAAGTATATTTTGGGCATATTTTAAGTAAGTTTGGGTAATTTGAGGACAAGCCAGAAGAAGCCTGAATGACAACATCACTGAGTGAGAAGATTGATAAGATCAAGAAAAGACATGTACTATAATGATTTTGTTATTAAACAAGCTTCTTCTCCTCACTTGGGTCCATTATTATTCTGCTAAATCTACCAGAAGCTAACATTCCTGATGATTTTCAAAACAGCACATTCATTCAGAGACACATCGATAGTCATTGCTTCCTACCGATGAATTGCAAATTGTCAGTGCTCTCAATGTCTCAGCACAACACTAGTAACAACACAATATCCCTCTGGTCTTACTCCCTCCCCCATCCATTATCCATCATCTCGACTGGTCAATCTCAGCTGCCTTTGCTCCCTTCAATTTAACACAGTCCTCAACCTTAGTTTACCACAGTCCCCAACCTTGCTCTAATAAACACCCATCCTATGAACAGCAAAGCTCCCCTGCTTCATGAACACATATTGGACAATAACTTGGACTTCCTTTTCTTAACAGAATCATGACGATTTTCTCTCCCTAAATCTGGCTACTCCACCTGGTTATAGCTACCTGTGCCAACCCCACCTCACCAGCCGTGATGGTGGCCTTGCTGTTCTGCACAAATCATATTATAAAATAACCAAACTGTCTCTTCCCCCATTCCTCTCATTTGAATACATTGCTTATAAATCATCCAATTCTCTCACCACTATACTACTCCACCTAAATCGTCCCCCGAAATCTAATGAATCATTTCTCTCTGAGCTAGCTGAAGTATTCACCATTGCAGTATCACTCTCCCCCTGCCATCGACTGCTTTAATATCACCCAACATGTTAATTTCCATATCCATATATTATCCACATTCTTGACCTTGCTCTGTTGGCCTCAACATCACCCACATCTCCCTTTCATTATTCCCGCTATCTGACCACAAGATTCTGAATTTCTCCTTTCACTCAAACACACCCCACAATACTAAGAAACAACTCATCTTGTTCCGCAATATAAAAGCTGTTGAGCCCCTGAAACTCTCTGATGCAATCTGCTCTGCTCTTCGCACTGATCCATGCCTTCTCCCCTCGTTTTCCTTCTCTTCCTCATCACCCTGGTTTACATGTGAGTTCCGGGCCATAAAGCGGGTGGGCCGCCGTCTAGAATGCCAGACTAGATCAGGTTTAACTCTAAATGCTAAAGCCTGGTTTTCCTGTACACGTTGAATCCTATAAGCAGCATGTCTCCATGTATAGGGATTCCCTCCATCTTGCCAGGACCTCTTTAACACTAGATGCGCCAGAGCGGGGAAATGTTACCCAGTGAAGAGGAAAACAATTCCAGGACCCTGTTTTGTTGTGTTTTATAACCCCGTATTCTTTTTTTTTCAAAATCACACCGGGAAGTCTAATTTAAGGTTATTTCACTCCTGTTCACTGTTAAATTGTTGCCTGCTGCGTGTTCGGCCATGATTTTTCTTCCTGCATTCCAAGGCTGCAATTCTCTTTTCCCTCAGCAGATCTCAAGAGCTCCCGTATACGAGTCTAATGTTATTCAGAATTTTTGTTATTTATAGTGTTATTTAAGTATATACAGTGGGGAGAACAAGTATTTGATACACTGCCGATTTTGCAGGTTTTCCTACATACAAAGCATGTAGAGGTCTGTAATTTTTATCATAGGTACACTTCAACTGTGAGAGACGAAATCTAAAACAAAAATCCTGAAAATCTTATAGGATTTTAAGTTATCAATTAGCATTTTATTGCATGACATAAGTACTTGATACATCAGAAAAGCAGAACTTCATATTTGGTACAGAAACCTTTGTTTGCAATTACAGAGATCATACATTTCCTGTAGTTCTTGACCAGGTTTACACACACTGCACCAATCTTCAATGCTCTTACTGAGGGAAGGTGGTTGTTGGCCAAGATCTCGCGATACATGGCCCCATCCATCCTCCCCACAATGCGGTGCAATCGTCCTGTCCCCTTTGCAGAAAAGCATCCCCAAAGAATGATGTTTCCCCCTCCATGCTTCACGGTTAGGATGGTGTTCTTGGGGTTGTACTCATTCTTCTTCTTCCTCCAAACACGGCGAGTGGAGTTTAGACCAAAAAGCTCTATTTTTGTCTCATCAGACCACATGACCTTCTCCCATTCCTCCTCTGGATCATCCAGATGGTCATTGGCAAACTTCAGACAGGCCTGGACATGCGCTGGCTGGAGCAGGGGGACCTTGCGTGCGCTGCAGGATTTTAATCCATGATGACGTAGTGTGTTACTAATGGTTTTCTTTGAAACTGTGGTCTCAGCTCTCTTCAGGTCATTAACCAGGTCCTGCCGTGTAGTTCTGGGCTGCTCCCTCACCTTCCTCATGATCATTGATGGCCCACGAGGATCATTGATGCTCCACGACTGGCCCATGTCCCAGCACCTGCTCCACGACCGGCCCACGTCCCAGCACCTGCTCCACGTCTGGCTCTTGTCCCAGAACCTGCTCCACGTCCGGCCCTCGTCTCGGCACCTGCTCCACGTCTGGCTCTCGTCCCAGCACCTGTTCCACGTCCGGCCCTCGTCTCGGCACCTGCTCCACGTCCGGCCCTCCTCCCAGCTCCAGCCCCACAACGCTCCTTCGTCCCGGCTCCAGCCCCACAACGCGCCCTCATCCCGGCTCCTGCCTCACGACGCGCCTTCGTCCCGGCTCCAGCCCCAAGACGCGCCTTCGTCCCGGCTCCAGACCCACAACGCGCCTTTGTCCCGGCTCCAGCCCCAAGACGCGCCTTCGTCCCGGCTCCAGACCCACGACGCGCCTTCGTCCCGGCTCCAGACCCACAACGCACCTACGTGCCTAGAGGCACCTCTATGTGTCATGCCCTGACTGTGAGCCCCGATGCACAGATATGGCCAGGGGCCACCAGCCAGGACATGACAACTGGTGTCTTTTCTACAGGTAATGAGTTCAAACAGGTGTAGTTAATACAGGTAATGAGTGGAGAACAGGAAGGCTTCTTAAAGAAAACCTAACAGGTCTGTGAGAGACGGAATTCATACTGGTTGGTAGGTGATCAAATACTTATGTCATGCAATAAAATGCAAATGAATTACTCAAAATTCATACAATGTGATTTTCTGGATTATTGTGAAAAAAATGACAGACCTCTACATGCTTAGTAGGAGTAGGAAAACCTGCAAAATCAGCAGTGTATCAAATACTTGTTCTCCCCACTGTAGATACATAGATATAATTTACGTAGGCCCGTAACGCGAATTAGTGGATACACTCATAGTTTGCTTCTAGGTCATTTGAAGGAGGTATTGAAATTCTCTCATAAACATTCAAGGGTCTGACAGATCCAGTTATACAGGCACAACAGTTATTGTTTTTCATGTATTTACAGGGCAAGGTCCATATTGCAAACATGAGAGAAGCGTAGGCTTATAAGAACTTCTAGGCTAGAATCAACAATCTCTGCTTGCTTTCCCATTTCTGCTGCTCTCGAATGTTTGCTCTCTGAACAATAATTTAAAGGGTGGTTGTTACGTTCCACGTTGTTTATGAGGTTGTGTTGTGGGTGTGAGAGCCTGATTGGGTGTTTGTGTGGTGGTGAGTTTTTTTTTTTTTGTGATTGCAGATAACGAGATAACGAGAGCCACTGGGCCTTCTTCCGCTATAGCGCTATCTTAGAGATATTCATAGATATATATATATATATATATATATTCACATTACCTTACTGAACAATTGCCATTCTCCACCAGCTCATCGTTCATAAGGGAGTTACTGACCCTTTCGGTCTCCATGTCTGAATTGGTGGAAGCCTTAAGGAGTGACTGACGCCAGGTAGTGGGGACAGACGCCTTGGTGGGGTCAAACCCTGACGGTGCTGCACACTCACAACCTCCGTCAGCACCACCACCCTATCGGGAACCCCACATCGCTCTCCCAAGCGTTTCACTGGAGAACCAGGCAGAGTCAGACCTTTCCTCTTACAATGCTCACTGGTGTTCGAACAGCAACCCTTGTCCTACCCTTCTGACCGATCAAGGATTGCGTACATCGGAGCGTTGTCAGGACGAGCTCCGTCTTGGGCATCTGCCATCTGGCGGAACGACAGCCCTCTGTGCTCCTCCTACGACGCCTTCACTACGGAGCTACAAAAGGTGTTCAAACAACAGGAGGGAGAGAGAGACGCAGGACGGCGGCTACTGGGATTGCGCCAGGATCACCGCAGCGTAGCGGACTATTCAATAGACTTCCGCATACTCGCCGCGGAGAGTGGATGGAACGAGGCAGCATTACAAGGGGCCTTTGCCAACGGACTCTCCGAGGTTCTAAAAGACGAGCTAGCCTCTCGGAAAGAGCCCAACTCCCTGGACCAGCTGGTCACACAGGCCCAACGAGTAGATACCCAACTCTGTGAGCGTCACAGGGAGAGGCCACTTGCGGTGCGTGCCCGCCATTCACCTTCACCTGGGTGGAAACACACCCCCGGGTGGAAACAATGAGCGTTCCCGTAGTACTAGGATGGATCAGGAGCCAATGCAATGCACGACTCTCCATGGCGGAACAGACGCATCGCCTGAACAACGGTTCATGCCTGTATTGCGTAATACCAGGACACACCATTCCTTCCTGTCTGTCGCTACAGGGAAACGCTCACGCCCGCCCATAGCTGAGGAGCTGTGGACGGGTCGAGCAGGCGTCTCCTCAACTGACACTGGATTAGAGGCCACACTCATGTGGCACACCAACTCATTCACAGTGTGCACACTAAGCGATTCTGGTGCGGACGGGAACTTAATTGATAAGGAGTTAGTGACCAAGTTGGGTCTGGACTGTCTCCCAGTCACACCACCAGTGACCGTGAGAGGGTTGAACGGACAAAGAATCGCCCAAATCGGCCTGCGCACCGCACCTCTCCAAGTGATCATCGCTGGAAACCACCGGGAACAGATATCATTATATCTCCTCGACAGTCCTATGTCACCCCTCATACTGGGACGACCGTGTCTACGTCAACACAATCCCCAGATCGATTGGACTACTGGGTCAATCAACTCTTGGGGAGCAGGTTGTTTCCAGCGCTGCCTCGGCTCAGCGGATACCCCAGAACCCAACAACACAGTCTCTGTTCCACCCACTGATTTGTCCACCATGCCAAAAGAGTCCACGACCTATCCGCGGTATTCAGTGTTGAGTTATAATCCGCTTCCCCCGGGTCCGAATCAGAGAATGTCCACGCGGTTCAAGTCTTTCCAAAAAAAACACCTTTATTACAGATAGCTATCTGGAGATCGTTCTCCACCGACAGTAGACAAGATCTGAATTACTTTCACCTGGACACAGTTTATATTCAGCCCCTCCCACCCCTCAATCATTGGATGTAATCTCTTAAGTGGGCTTCCTGGGTGGGCGTGTCCTTTTCATGCAGACCCCATCTCTGATCGTTGGGCCATCTGGTGACCTCGGAGGCAGACGAAGAGGACAGTTGAAGGGGGGTGCTGGTGCCAGGAAGTCTGCCCGGAGATATCACCTAAATTGTGTTCACACCTCCCCTCCTGTGTTCCCTGTCCCCATCAGGGTCAGTGTGATAAGCCAACAGACAATAAACCAGGTCCCCCTATTCCCCCCTTGATCTCTTGACTCAT
>JACXGK010009618.1:0-13811 GCA_016801125.1 Novumbra hubbsi
ACCGCTAGAGAAGTGGTTCTGGTAACCGCTAGTGAAGTGGGTCTGGTAATCGTTAGTGAAGTGGGTCTGGTAATCGCTAGTGAAGCGGGTCTGGTAACCGCTAGTGAAGTGGGTCTGGTAACCGCTAGTGAAGTGGGTCTGGTAACCGTTAGTGAAGTGGGTCTGGTAACCGTTAGTGAAGTGGGTCTGGTAATCGCTAGTGAAGCGGGTCTGGTAACCGCTAGTGAAGTGGGTCTGGTAATCGTTAGTGAAGTGGGTCTGGTAATCGCTAGTGAAGTGGGTCTGGTAACCGCTAGTGAAGTGGGTCTGGTATCCGTTAGTGAAGTGGGTCTGGTAACCGCTAGTGAAGTGGGTCTAGCACTTGCTAATGATCTGGGTCTGGTAAATGCTAGTGGGGCTACAGAGGTAGAAAGCCTTCACCCAGCAAGGCATCATAATTGAACACCAATGTAACATTCTGTGTATATGAGGTGAGGCCAACACACTATTATATAGGAAAGCATGATAAAACTGCAGCAACACAGAAAACCCCATATTCAGTGGAAGCTTCCCCACAAGATTATCCACATGAATTGTGAAGGAGTATACCTTGTCAACTGATGTTCCTCCAGATGGGAAAATGATGAATGTCTCTGGTGGAAAGAGGGCAAGGAACATTTTCCAATGCATTTAAGACCAGTTGGAGAGCAGAGGCCTGGAGCTCTTCAACAGCCTGAACAAGACTATGACTTGCAACAGAAGCAAATGTTTGCATTCCATTTCCTAGGTCATTAATGAAGATTGAGAACAACACAACAGATGTTGGAACTGAACCGTGGGGCACACCTCTAGTACTCAAAAGTAAGCAAGGACATGTCTTCAAGGTCAGCAAGATAATTTCTACACCACTCGACTTGCACCTAAACTGAGCACATGGCGTCTGGCCAGCAAGAGCTTGAGGTCTATCGAATCAAAAGTCTATGAAGAATCAAATGAAACAATCAAACCCAATAAAAGCAAGTATTTTTTTAAACACAGATAGATGTAATTCATTGAAACACCTTGCTGTTTGTTTAAGAATTCAATTGTTCGTATTATTCTGTAAACATGCCCAGCAGTGTATCCCCAACCGGTTCCCTCAGTCATTAAATAAAAAGCCTTCCAGGCCCAAGGCAAGTCATCGCAGGCCGAACCACGGAATGAAACAGTGGTGCTGCGTACCAAATGACTACCCAATGCCCTTCAAAGTGCCCTCAGCCCTGGGCCCCAGGGGCACTATGTATTGAGCAGGCTGTGGCTGAGGACACACCCATGGGTTCTCTCTGCAGTGGATGTTGATGTGAAAGCTGGCTCTACCGGGGCAGGGAGAGATGATATCAGCTCGGTGTATCTGCATAATGTCACTCTGAGAAGAAGAAAGGACGAGGTAACAACTGATCAAAATGAGATCACATACACTCTGGATCGGAAGCCAGGCAGGGAAAGATAGGCTCTGATTTGCCAAGAGAGTTCTGCTCTGATTTGCCAAGAGAGTTCGGCGTGTTTTCCACCAGCATCATAACGTTCCATCCTGAACCTTCCCTGTGTCACCACTCGGCTCACAAGAAGTGACAAAAACGGGAGACCACAAGTCAGTTTTTAAAGAAATAACTAGATTTATGACAAACTCAAAGACAACGCCACCAATCAAACATAACAAGGAGTTGGCCCCCACAACCTCCAGGATTGGAAACCTTAGATCTTCCTAGCGAAGGTTTCTCCACCAACAACCATCCTAGCGCCGCCCAACAACTCTGCAAAACAACAGGAAAAGGAAGACAGAGCATGATGGCCTTCACATGCACCCCATGAAAATAGGATCATAGGATAGGATTAACCCCACCCGCACCCTCCAAAACATCCCCATACCCCCTAAACTACAGGGAGACTGGTGACGCACAAGCAAATGTGTTAGCAAGAACCTTGTCCACACCCTAAATAAACAATGACATCCAAATAAAATGCTTGCAAAAACAAACAGATCAACATCAGCACCATGAATGCCTCCTTCTCCACCACAAATCAACACCAGCACCATCAAGACCTCCTTCTCCACCACGGATCAACACTAGCACCATCAAGGCTTCCTTCTCCTCCACGGACCAACACCTCCACCATCAAGGCCTCCTTCTCCACCACGAATCAACACCAGCACCATCAAGGCCTCCTTCTACACTACGGATCAACACCATCAGCCTGTAGCAACATCGTACCAGCTCTGGCATTACTGGCATCCATCCGGAGCAAAACGATCAGGAACGATTTCCATAAATTGCTCAAACATAATCAAGCCACACAGCTCCTGAAAAGTATTCACCCCAAATACGGAACACCAAAGATTATATTGGGATAACAAAAGCCATGCAAACTCAGCATGAATATGTTTATTAGCCTTTGTCAACTTTCTAAACCTTTGACGTTAAGCCTCAGAAACCAATTCATAAGCTTTTAATACAGCTGTCTTATCCTTAAGATTGCTTTCATCATCAGCCGCACTTAGAGTCAAAACTATTGCCCAACTGAAGTAATATCAATGAAACAAAAATATCAATTATTAGAATATGACCTTATTCTATTGTGAAGGAATGGGAACAAGACGTGTATTAGACAATTTGTTTGCATACTTATTGAGTTAAAAAGAGACTTGATTCAATTTCCTAAATTTCCTTAATTGCAATTTGCGTAGGTTATAACAAATTAAAAACAGTGGTCACCAGCTAAATGCTCCCACGGATGCACCCACATTGCACATCAGCTGTCGCTACATGTGCTGTAACTGATGGGGAACCTCATTAAGGAAACCTTAATTAAATAGAAATATATGAATGAACTCATCATAATAAACAATATACATTAAATGTAATTGATTGATTGACCTCCATTATCTCTGACTGCAAACCTACAATTAGTCCCCATGATATCTTAGATGATAGAAAGATATTTATCATAAGCAGATCAATTAATTATGCGTGCCGTTCAGAGCATAATAATCACAGAATATATACTCACAAAGAAACTGGAATCCCCTTTATTCCAGAAATCAGTCTGATGAACTTAGTCTTCCTGATAAGCCCTGAACTGTAGACCCCAGCTATGTCCCCAAAATCAGATATGGGGGGATTTTCCCTGCAATGCAGCTATTGCTTATCAGGTATGAATACTTCTATTCATGAATGTGGACAAAGAAAAGGACACACATTACATCCAGGCTGGATGAAAGTAAAGATCGTCTTATAGTGACGTATCACCAGGGGCACACCAACCACACGAATTAAGGGTGATTAGGTAAGGGTTAATTGCTCTTTATTGCTGATGAGGAGACGTACAGGAGAACCCAGTAAGACACGCAATGAGGACAGTAAAGTATCTATGTGGACGGTTTCAGATCAAGAAGACTGCATTATAAAACACTGTGGCCTGTCATTCTGTCTGATGGCTACAGCTAGCATTCCGCTATACTTGTTGCAGAGACTTGTTGCGGAAATGCCAGTAAAAGGTCATAATTAAGATGACAATCCAACTCATCTGGGAGGGAGAAAAGATGGATGACGAGAACATGAGGAGGGGTCAAGAGAGAAAGAGAGAGAGATGGGATATCGACCGGGAATGACTGTGTTTGCTTTGGCAACGTATTAAACTCTTCATGCCAATAAAGCGTCCCAAACTGAATTGGCAAAAGAGAGAAACAATGAAGAAGGTTAGAGGACGAAACTGGGAAGAGAGCAAATGAGATGAGAGAGTGTCTGGTCTCATGTAGGACTGATGAGATGAGAGAGTGTCTGGTCTCATGTAGGACTGATGAGATGAGAGAGTGTCTGGTCTCATGTAGGACTGATGAGATGAGAGAGTGTCTGGTCTCATGTAGGACTGATGAGATGAGAGAGTGTCTGGTCTCATGGAGGACTTACCAATGTTGACCTCGTCATCCGTCTCTGCATCTCCTATACACTCAAACTGAAAGTCCTGCAGAGACTGGGAGAACTTCTGGACAGCAGCTGAGAGATCTAGAGGAGGACAAGAAGGTGAGGATAAGATGGTTGGAAAGGAGAAGGAAGAGGAACAGAAGGAAGGAGAGGAGAAGGAAGAGGAACAGAAGGAGGGAGAGGAACAGAAGGAGGGAGAGGAGGCCTAGGATTAGATACTATTAGATAGATAAATGGAGTAACAGACCAACACCACTGTGAGGTAAAGATCCACAATGTAAACAGATAAATACCATAGACATCACATTATAGGTGGACTAAAAAGAGACATACCATAGACATAACATTATAGATGGACTAAACAGAGACATCACATTATAGATGGACTAAAAGGAGACATACTATAGACATCACATTATAGATGGACTAAACAGAGGCATCACATTATAGATGGACAAAACAGAGACATACCATAGACATCACATTATAGGTGGACTAAACAGAGAAATACAATAGACATCACATTTTAGATGGACTAAAGAGAGACATACCATATACATCACATTATAGGTGGACTAAACAGACAAATACCAGACATCACATCATAGATGGACTAAAAAGAGACATACCATAGACATCACATTACAGGTGGACTAAACAGAGAAATACCATAGACATCACATTATAGATGGACTAAACAGAGACATACCATATACATCACATTATAGATGGACTAAACAGAGACATACCATATACATCACATTATAGGTGGACTAAACAGACAAATACCAGACATCACATCATAGATGGACTAAAAAGAGACATACCATAGACATCACATTATAGATGGATTAAACAGAGACATACCATAGACATCACATTATAGTGGGACTAAATAGAGACATACCATAGACATCACATTATAGTGGGACTAAATAGAGACATTATGTTAAACATTGTTGATTAACAAAAGATATCAGTTTAGGGCCTGTTACCCATAGGCCACCTGGGTGTATATTAACTACACCGTGTTAAACATGTTAGAACACCTCCGTCCCCTGAAAGACTAAAACGCCCAATCAGAAACTGTGTTGGAACAAGACAACTAAATGAGAACAACTAGACTAATTGTAGATATGATCTTATAGTTTTATTACATATGGTAAGTACAATTGGACATTACACAATGGCTGTGTATGAAATCAAATATATTTTAAAAATTCCATGCAGCATTGTGTTTCGGCACTGAGGGACTGGATCATTATCGGAATTTATCTATTACCTAACCTCTCCCAATTAACTTCCTGCTAATTAGGCTGAGATGAGCGTGGCTCTTGGATATTAAAGGGAATGCATATTTAACCTCCGACCTTTAATCTACAATTAGGGATGTTATTGTGTGCTCAAGACAATTCCTGATGTTTAAACCGTCAGAGTGGGCGGATCCTGTAGATGACTGTTGTTGCCATGGCAAAATGTACTTAGTATACATTTGTATTGTATTGGATTGAACCAATTTAATTATTTTCCATATAAAAACATAATTCCATCTATTAATGTGTAGATCCAAAATCATAGTCCTGATTTTAAATATGTTTTGCTCAAATGTTTCAGACAAATATGTGTGAGAAATCTACTGTTTTGTTGTTTTCCTCTATTTCTCTCTGGCTGCTTCTACCTTTATGTTTTCTCCATGCTCTTTCTGACTCATTCCCTTTCACTATCCCCCTCTCTCTCTTTCTCTGTCTCACTCTTTTCCATCCTACTCAGTTCCCTCCTTCCCTCCTTCTCACCCTCTCACACGGTCACATCTTCAGTTCAAAGTATTTCTGCACTTGAAAAGACTTGCACGAGAAGTACGTGACAACTGCACACATTACTAAGAACACGTCGACACAAAAATAGCAAAACTTCTGATTTCCTCTGAACAACATTGGGAGATAATGAAGAAAAATGAGAAATGTTTGTGTTGTTGAACAAATTGCATTTGTATAATATGTTGCTGAGCTCAATGGCAATGATGTTTTAGGAAAAGTAGAGGATAATATTACAGACAGCAGCTTTTTTCCCATATTAAGTGTGAGAGGTCTGCGTTGTTGTTAACTTTCTCATAACAGAAGGTCCACATTATGACTACAAACCTGGCCCACTAACTTAATTAAAGAAAATACATGAGTCTGCCTGTGACATTTATTGTTTTCATAAAAAAAAATGTTAGTCCTAACTCCGGCAAATCATTAACAGGTATTTATCATACACATTGTTTTAGCAGTATCCCTGAACCCCTGATGTTCAGGCTGTAACTGAGCAGATCAGAGGACCCATTGGATTAATAGGTGATTCCTGGTTTTCCAATAATAATGTCACTGTAACAACCCTGGACTCCTCCAGGCAATGACAGTCCTTCCCTGTGCTGTCATGGGTTTATTCTGAGAAACATATGTGCCTATAGGATCAATGCATAATGTTAACCAAACATGCTGTATCTACCTATAGTATCAATGCATAATGTTAAACAAACAAACTGTATCTACCTATAGGATCAATGCATAATGTTAACAAAACATACTGTATCTACCTACAATATCAATGCCTAAATTTAACCAAACATGATATATCTACCTATAATATCAATGCATAATGTTTACCAAACATACTATATCTACCTATAGTATCAATGCATAATGTTAAACAAACATACTGTATCTACCTATAGGATCAATGCATAATGTTAACCAAACATACTGTATCTACCTATAATATCAATGCTTAAATTTAACCAAACATGCTATATGTACCTATAATATCAATGCATAATGTTTACCAAACATACTGTATCTACCTATAGTATCAATGTTTAATGTTAACCAAACATACTATATCTAGCTATAGCATCAATGAACAACAGTTTAACAAATATACTGTATCTACCTATAGGATCAATGCATAATGTTTACCAAACATACTATATCTAGCTATAGCATCAATGAACAATGTTTACCAAACATCCTGTATCTACTTATAGCATCAATACATAATGTATTTACCTATAAGATCAAAGCATACAGTTTAACAAACATGCTATATCTTCCTACAGCATCAAAACATACTTAATCTGCCTATAGCATCAATAAACAATGTTTAACAAACACACTGTTTCTACATATGGCATCAATATATGTGCTCACTGAGATTAGAATTAAAGTTAATCAATTAAAAAGAAAATTGCAGACATTATGATTATTCAACAATATATAATAACATGTTTTTCTTTGTCAAACATGATATTATGTTTATATAATGACATTTGGAAAACAAAAGTAAGATTTCCTGATTCTGATTCCTTTTTTGGAGAAAAGTTGTAATAAAAATTAAATGTTTCTATTTATTAGAAATAGTACTCCAATAGAAACTAGACATGTAAATCAAGAGAAGTATCTTAGATTTGACAGGATACATCATACATCATGGCCTTTTAACTCAATTTGCTAAACTTGTTTAATGACGATCACTCATAACCACAAAACAACAACGACATAACATAACAAGCAAATAAACAATATCTGAGGCCTCTTTTAGGGGGCTACCAGCTTGTCAGCAGAAGTCGATAGTTGATGTATTAGTCTCATTGTGTCAGATAGATGGCTTGCCCTCATGGGACAGGATAATAAAGATATAATAAAAGGGTCTACCAGCGAGCAGCCCCACCTTATGGGGCCACTGCAAAGCAAATGTGCTTTTTTCTCCCCGAGACATTCACATGAATATTTTATGAATCAAAGAGAAAAACTAAAAAAATACCCTACACTCTTCCATAAATGGCTCCCAAATAGAACCCTATTCGTGAGTTCCTAGTGTGCAATAATATTGCCCAGGTCCAACTGGGCTACCTTCAAAAGCAGTGTTCACTCCAAGGGACAGGCTTTTATTTGATAAGGACCCTATTTCATATTTGTGAGAAGCACCTTCTCTCTGTGTTTTTACTTAGAAGGGAACTGCGTGTTTATCTGACGACATGGTACCTCTGTAAACACAGAGGAACACTACAGCACAGCAGGGTGTAGCTCAACACATCACACGGTGCCTCTTATACACTTTCTTATACAGCAGACATCTCTTGTAACCCAGCAGGGAGTTTGGTCAACAGCAGACATCTACAAATTTAGCAAAGGACTAAGTTAAAGATACACTACGGGATCTTAAGAACTACAAACTGTTAACATATTGAGGGAATTGGCTTTACGACAAATAAAAAAGACGTGGTAGCCAGGGGTGACAGTGGGATCTATCCCAGTAATTAAAACACAATGCCGGGAAACCACAAGTAATTAAAGCTGTATTTAACATTACTGCACGGCAGCTGCATGAACATGAGTGAACGCTAATTCAAACTGCCAACATGTCCCCTGCAAAATGAGGTGTGGTTTGACCAGAACACAGACCAGACCACAGATTGACCAGAACACATACCAGAACCCAGTTGGACTAGAATACAGACCAGAACCCAGTTTGACCAGAACACAGAACTGACCAGCACACAGATTGACCAGAACACAGAACAGACCAGACTAGAACACAGATTGACCAGAACACAGAACAGACCAGCAAACAGATTGACCAGAACACAGATTGACCAGAACACAGACCAGACCAGAACACAGATTGACCAGAACACAGACCAGAACACAGAACAGACCAGCACACAGATTGACCAGAACACAGAACAGACCAGAACACAGATTGACCAGAACACAGACCAGACCAGAACACAGATTAACCAGAACACAGACCAGACCAGAACACAGATTGACCAGAACACAGACCAGAACACAGAACAGACCAGAACACAGACCAGACCAGAACCCAGTTTGACCAGAACACAGAACAGACCAGCACACAGATTAACCAGAACACAGAACAGACCAGACCAGAACACAGATTGCCAAAGCGGAGATCATACAAAAATGGTGATATTGACACAGCGATTTAGCCTGGACACTGTCAATTAACCTGAACCCTATGATAGAAGCAAACCACTGTAATATAACCTGAACCCTATGATAGAAGCTGAACACTGTTATATAACCTGAACCCTATGATAGAAGCAGAACACTGTCATATAACCTGAACCCTATGATAGAGGCAGAACACTGTCATATAACCTGAATCCTATGATAGAAGCTCAACACTGTAAAATCACCTGACCCCTATGATAGAAGCAAATAACCGTCATATAACCGGAACTCTATGATAGAAGCTGAACACCATCATATAACCGGAACTCTATGATAGAAGCTGAACACCACCATATAACCTGAACCCTATGATAGAAGCTGAACACTGTCATATAGCCTAAAGTCCAAATACCTCAGTAAATATACAGTGATGTAACACTGTCCAAGACTGGCATCTATACATCTTTCAGCACAGATGTAGTCTTCCAAATGGATTATTGGAAAGTAACTAAACACTGGTAAAAGCTGAACAGTGTCTGATAGTGATGTGCTTCAGACGGCATAGTATTAACTGGCTACAGGCCTGCATATTGGAGATCAATGATATGTCCCAGCAGTCAGTGCTTGGAACAGAGGGGAACACTGAGGCCAATCCATAACACACGACATCTGACCTCTAGCTATCAGATAGACCAAGGCCTGGGGAGACCAAGGTTGATGTGAGCTGCATCGGAGAGACACACAGCTTTACCATTTTCTGCCCCCATGGCCTGGGTTAAGGAGAATCCACCTGCACAAAGCCTGCTAATTACCATGACAATCCTTCCAGGATACTATCACTATTGGTACCAGATTGGGTTGTAACTGAAGGTGCGTGCAGCGTGTATTAAAAAACATGGGGTTACATGATAGGGTATTCCCCCTGCAAAGAAATACTCTAGTAAATGCCCTAGTAAACCAAAGTAAATGCCCTAGTAAACCAAAGGAAATGTTCAAACCGACGACCAACTTAATAACATAAATAACCATTTATAAAACCAGAAATTAATTTGTTCAAATAAGGAGTCGAACAGCTTCAAAGAGTTATGGAGGCGTGCAGTGATGTAGTGGTTAAAAAAAAAAAATATATACGACAAAAATGATTAATCATTATAATCGAACACATATTAAATTTTTAAACAGAATTAAGTAATTGCATTTGATGCAAGCCTATGAGAAAGGAAGACCTAGTGTAGGTAATTAATCAGTGTATTCATGTAAAAACAAAATCTGGACTAAACACACATTCCACCAAACATATTAAGTTTCCCCAATTCAATGGATTAGATAAAACATGTTTGGGCTTTTATTATCAACAAAGCTCATTAAAGCTAGTAAACAACCAACCCCACCTCTCTCCTCTATGCAACTGTGCTTTTTCTCTTCCTCAACTGTGCTCTTTACTCTCTATGAAGCAGTTCTAAATGATCATTTATTTGCACAGTAATATAGTACTGAATAAATACACAAGTATAACTTTATCAAACCATATCAGATGAACGATGACTAATGCACTACGATAAGTAGCTAAATAATTCTAGCGCCAACAAAACTGTCTTGCAGCAATCGCGTTTTTTATTGCATGGTAGCGCTACATAGTTGTAGGATAGAGTTGGCAAGAAGAGTGCATAAGACAACGTTCATCAAAATGTATGGATTAAGAAGTCTTGTTCCAATAAATCAGCCGATCCCACTGTCCCTTAGAAAAAACTCTGTTAGAATTAGAAGTGCTGGAATGACATTCTGTTCCGTTGCGGCCCAAGTCAAGAACCGATTCTACAACATTTTAAACTGTAACTAGGATTGTTACACGTCCATCTGTGTCTGTGCCGGCCCTAGCCTTTTAGTGGGCCGTGAGCACAAGCTTTCCCCTAGTAGTCACTGGCAGTCTGGGGCCACTGGCAGTCTGGGCCCCCTGGCAGTCTGGGCCCACTGGCAGTCTGGGCCCCCTGGCAGTCTGGGGCCCCTGGCAGTCTGGGGCCACTGGCAGTCTGGGCCCCCTGGCAGTCTGGGCCCACTGGCAGTCTGGGGCCACTGGCAGTCTGGGCCCCCTGGCAGTCTGGGGCCCCTGGCAGTCTGGGGGCACTGGCAGTCTGGGCCCCTTGGCAGTCTGGGGCCCCTGGCAGTCTGGGGCCCCTGGCAGTCTGGGCCCCCTGGCAGTCTGGGGCCCCTGGCAGTCTGGGGCCACTGGCAGTCTGGGCCCCTTGGCAGTCTGGGCCCCCTGGCAGTCTGGGGCCCCTGGCAGTCTGGGCCCCCTGGCAGTCTGGGCCCCCTGGCAGTCTGGTGCCACTGGCAGTCTGGGCCCCCTGGCAGTCTGGGGCCCCTGGCAGTCTGGGGCCACTGGCAGTCTGGGCCCCCTGGCAGTCTGGGGCCACTGGCAGTCTGGGGCCCTAAGCGGCCACTTATGTCTGTTACTCAGATGTACGTGAATGTTTACAATAATCTTTCAACTGTCAACTAAGCATACAATTAGGAACCATAAGTTCACAAATGGATATGTTGCCAGGCATGTTGTACGGAAGAGATATCTAATTCAAGTAAAATAAAAAATTTGCTATGACACCAGGAAGTTAACCTCACTCCATCTTAAATGCTTTTAGTAGAATTTAATAAAATGTGATTGCTCTCAAATAAGTCACTGAGTGTAACATTAGGAAACATGCCGTACTTAGCTTTTAAACTACAAACAGTTTTCACAGTCTGACATGTTGGAAACATGATCTTACCAACGATTTTTAGGTGTTTTGGGGTCTGGGGTTTAAATGACAATAGGCCTTAAATCTTTGTGAAATGTGGCTGATTGTTTTCTATTCCTTATTTTTGAATGAGGAAGAAGCTCTGGGTCACAACTAACTGTATGCAGATTGACGGCTAGCTGTTTTCTGCTATCTGCTTCATCTCTCTTCCATCCGCTCCAGTCCGGGTTCTCCATATCTCACCATACTTCACTGCTCCTGCTCTGTTTGCAAGATAACTTTTATCTGCAGATAACACAAATAAAGAACATCAGGGAGGGAGGAGAGGTAGGAAGAGAAAGGGAGAGAGAAAGGGAGAGAGAGAAGGAGATAAGAGGGGACAAGTAAGAAAGTCAAAGAGGAGAGAGGAGGGGAGGAGTGATAGGAAAGGAAAATATCGTCTTAAGGAGTTGTTTATATCTTCAAAATGAGACGAATGAAGCACCTCGAGAACCGCTTTATCTCTCTAATCACTGGAGATATACAGTACACAAACATACAATCCACACACAGTATCAAATATTAACTGAAACGTGGTTAGTTAGCTAGTGTTTCATACACACACAAACAGTCTACAGCAATAAACATCACACATGCATACACACCGTATACACACACACACAATATTATATATTAATCAAACTATGCCAATGAAAACTTCAGCCCCCAACCATCCACCAAAAGCACACAAGAAACAGTGTATATGCTACTCCAGACTAACTCGATAATTAGGGCTCCAACAACTAATCCATAACATTTAAAATCAAAACTGTTGGCAACGAATGATTGATTAGTTGGTTCTACAAAAACATGGTGAAAGATGGCGTCTACACAATAGGGGAGGTCGTAGGACTAAAACCTTTAAAAGTACTGTATGGGACCACTTTGCATTCATTGACAATAGTGTGTAGCACCGCAGAACAAATTTGAAATGCTAAACTCTGGACACCGGAGCACGACTGAAATGCATTAAAAGAGAAAATGCGTTGTACCCACAATGACAGAAGATAACTGCAATAACAATATCAGTCAGAAGTCTGATACCCTTGAATGCTTTTACAACAGTCTTGAAAATTATATTTTGATAAAAGCTTTGCACATCTTCATATGTTTTATAACTACTACCTACAGTGGTCTTAATTAAGGCCTTATAAAAGGCTAAACAGAAGAAACTTTAATTAATATTAATTTAACTTTGGAATTGATGTATTTTTTCTATCCAATTAAACAAAGTAGTAATCAACAGATTATTTGAACAACAGAATCACCATCATTACGTCTCGCTGGTGGCACAACCACTGTAAACAGACACTTTTTTATGTCATTGTGGCGGCAGGCAATGATTTATGGGTAGAACCTACAGTAAGTTAGCCAAAGTAAAAATATAGTTGTGCCTTCAAAATAAAAGTCCCCCCATGAAACTTAGATTTAGGTTGTGTATTGGAAAAATATGGTCAGCGTCTAGCTGTTCTGGTAATTATCAACCTGTGTATTCATCTATCGCAAAAAAAGCATTGTCTTTATTTATTTGAGTTGAGTTTGCTCCACAGCTTTATATAAATATGTTTGTATTGACAGTGACCAGACCAAAATAAAACAAGGACAAATTGAACAGGTAGAGGCCAAATGGACTGTGCTTGAACACGCCGAGAATAAAAAAGTAAAGGGATTGTTGAGAACAAAAATGGCGTAGGTCAATGGAAAACAAAATCAACAACCGATTGAGGGCTGGATTGAATCTTAAAACAAACCTGGATTACATCACAGCAACTCATAATGTTACTCAGTAGAGCGTATGGCCCCCATGTGCCTATACACTCCCAACAATGTCTGGGCTCCTGATGAGACAATGGATGGTAACCAGGGGAATCTCCTCCCAGACCTGGATCAGGGAATCAATGAGATCCTAGATAGTCTGTGGTGCTACTTGGCAGCATCGATACAGAACGTCCCAGAGGTCAATTGGATTCAGGTCTGGGGAACTTGAGGAACTTAAATGACATCAATGCCTTCCTCATCCAGGACATTCCTGCACACTCTGGCTACATGAGGCCGGGCATTGTCCTGCACCAGCAGGAACCCAGGGCCCACTGCAACAGCAGGAACCCAGGGCCCACTGCACCAGCAGGAACCCAGGGCCC